>JAAEAF010007293.1:0-52529 GCA_011037195.1 Triatoma infestans
TACTAAAAATACCTATGATTTTGAAGAAACTATGTCAACTAAAAGTATGAGAAGTGAAACTTATCTAAATTTTTTATTTAATTATTTTATTTACATAGGTTTTTTTTTAAATGAATAACTCAACATAATGAATAAAATCAATGACGTCTCTCTAAATGTAAACATTATACAGGTGTTTTTTTTTATTATTATTTAATCAACAACTGGCTTAGATTCTAGAAGTACATAAAAAAAAAAAAATAATAAAAAATTTAATTTTTTAACATAAACTAAAAGTGAAAGAGACAACGGTGCTGCTGTTGTTTTATACAACAAGTGCGCTGTCTGACCTTGGCGAAGAGAACTAACATGGACACGGCTTCCTGAATTAAATGTACACTCTGTCGAGATAACACAAATACCCTCTTCTGCGTTTTAATTTATTTATTGGTTTAGCACTTTTTGTTTTATCTAACGTGCTTTGTATTTTATTTTATTATTATTTTTTTTTTTAAGAAAAAATTGCTAAAATGACATTACACGTATTGATCCTCATGAAGTTTTCGGTGTTGTAAACTATCCGAATTTATATAATTTAAAAAAGGGAAAACTAAAGAAAAAAAACTGTTAAATTTGGAAAGCAATGAGTTATTTATCAGTTACAAATATTGGAATAGTCACTGGATACAATTACACTTTTAATATCTGATAAGCAAAATAAAAATAAAAAATAAATAAAAAAATAAAAATTTAATCTCTATAGATTAAAAGTAATCAAGTGCTGCCAACTTATAATCAAATTTGGTTAAAATCTTATAAATAAATAAATAAATAGTGTCTGTCTGTTTGAAATTTTTTTCCATCACTTTGTGAACACCTTTATTTTTCATACTATCCATAGATGGCAAAAATCAAAACTTGTGATCCAAAAATGGCTGAAGGTATTTATACTGTGCGTATAAATTTGCTAAAAAATTTGTTCAATAAAATGTAAAATACTAGGAGTAAACCGTGTGAATATTTCACGCAAAATTTTGTTTTATATAACAGAAATAATAAACACCTTTTTCCAAAAAATCAGTCGATAGACGTTAGTTTTTCGATCAACTGAAATATTTCATAGAAAAATTGAATAGGATAGAGAAAGTGTGTGACAGAGAGCAGAGGGCTCAAAATATAGTGTGTGATGGATGCCAGAAATATAAAAATATATTTCATTTGAAATTATCAAAATTATGAAGAAAATGAAACATTCGCTGGCAAAAGGAACTATTCAGGTAGAAGACCGCCATTGTCTTTTAGAGTTCATAGAACTCGGTTAGCATTGTCCACCCCTTCTCACGGGGGAAGATTTGAACTAACAAGAGAAGGCATTCTTTCAGGACAGTCTGCATTCTGCTTTCAAACAAGAACAGTCTGAACTAGACATTCTACCAGTAAAGATCAGTGCTAGTTTAAGCATTAACCTTAAGTAAAATCAATCTAACTAATTTCCACAATATATTAATAAGTTTATACATTCTTTGCAAATAACTTGTAGTTGTTATTTTAATAGAATATATTTATTGTTAACAGTGATGACTACCTTCTTATTTCTGATACTTCTCTCTCTTAAAACTTACATACACACAAGCCCTTTACTAAACCGCTCACGCCACAAACTACTACAACACAACTACAACACATCACACCAATAACATTTCAATAGTAATTACTACACTCTTCCAAAGTTACCACAAAACAAAAAGATTAGGAAGGGAAGGGATGTTCCTAATTTTCAGTTGCATTATGAGTTTGTCGAGATTAGAAATGTCTAAATACTGTGTATTAGTTTATTTAAAATTTCTTTTCGAAAAATATTTTTTTTTATTAATTATTTACGTTCCCTTACTCACTCAATATCTTAAGAAGCTGAGATTAAAGGCCTGCTCACTGGGTAACTTTTCTGTCCCAATCGTTCTCATCTTCATCTTGAATGGATATTCAAAACTTGGGCAATACTCCGACCCAAGCGTTCAACTATTTATGCTGGCATGATATGATAATCAAACATTTTGTGGCTCTTTACAATTAAAATACTTTGAAAGTCTTATTAAAATCAGGCATAACATTATAATTGTTATATGCGTTGTCTCTTTCGCGTAATTTGTTTAACAAAATCTTAATTTGTTCGATACCATTTCTTCGCAGGTCGTCCTCATTTTCCAGTTCAATGGATAACATCCAGAGCCATTCTTCGATGGTTGTAAAGGTAACCATCCCTGGTTACACTCCCTGTAAGGTTACACTCTCTGTAACTGGCTCCACTTCTTCTGCTTCCATATTCACTTCGCACACTTCAATCCCTCGTTGCATTCCTAATAATTTTATTTCCTTTCAGGACCTTCACAGTGCCTTTTTCCAAAATTTCCCCTTTCAGCAATTCCTCTGGGTGTCTTGTTTTATTACTCATCATTTGTCGTAATCAAACTAAAAATTTATTTTCAAAATCAAAGAACAATATTTTTGTTTAAGTTCTTATAATTATAACTGGACGGTTAAATTCTTGATATAACTGACAGATATTAATTAAATAAAAAAATTAGTGGCAGTGATTACTGTTAATTAAAATATATTTGAGAATAATGAAGTAAGAAGAAACACTTAAAACAAAATATTTTATTCACTATCTGTGATTGTATCTAAAAATAAGACAGGAGGGAAAAAAAAAACAGCGCCTCCTGTCTTTCAATATGTCTTCTGCATATTGTCGCGCGCTACTCTCCTATCAGCCTTTTACTATAAAGAACTCTACTGGAACCATTTGACGTGCTGGAATGCAGTAACCCAACTTCGGCTAAAAAGTGTGTTTTCTATTTTATTTTAGGAGACTATTATTCTGGAGGTTTCTAAAATTCATATTTTCCTTTTCTAATTATTGTTAAATATTATACTTTATTTTCTAAAAAACAAGTTCAGGAAAAATTTTAAAAAAAATTTTAATTCATTCAATTTACTGAATTAACATAACATTCATAACATAACTTTTTCTTACTCCTAGTAAGAGGAAGTATTGTAATCGTATTAAATTGTCGATATCGAGTTTTCACCGGAAATACACGTTTTGAGATCCCCTGAGTCCAAAAAAGTGGTTTTTAAAAAATAGCCTGTATGTGTGTGTATGAATGTGAACAGCGTAACTCAAAAACGAAAAATCAGAAAAAGTTCAAACTTGATATTCCGTTTAGGTATACAACATGGGATATGACAGTAAGTTGTCACTCAAAATTCGTCAACTGGAACTATCACTTTACTTAATAATTTTTTCCACTTTATTCCAATTCTCTCAAAAAATGGCACTGACGATTTTTTTTTTTTTAAATTTGTTACATTAACTGCACATACAAAGAGCTAGAACTTTTTGTTTAGTAAAAAACAGGAAATAAAAATAATAAAAAAAGGGGTGAAAATATTAAGTGGACTGTATATATGTATTGAATAAAGAGGGAGCAAATAGGCTCATTTAATATGAACAAAAATGAATATTAAATTAAATTTAAAATTAGTCGCAATAATATTTACTATCTTCAACAAGCCAAATGGAATGGCGCTTACCTTAAACGCAGAAACCTTAACACCAGCGGAGGCAGACTCATGTGTCCTTAGCCCAAATCGGGGACAAGGGAAGAGGAAAATAGGAAAAGGAAATAAGACCTTTTGTGCCTGTAACTGTAGAGTCTTGATCCATACACTGCTGCTTGGCTGATGAATTCTGATAATATAATTAATCGGGCTCCCAGAAACTGCGTGGCCGGAGAAGAAACCGGAAGTAGACTATGAGCTTGCTCAATAAACCTTGCAGGTCGGGAGAAGCCGGCGACACTCACTCGACAAGTGACCAACTTATTAACACTAACCCCGAGGAAAACCAGAAGTGGCAAACTTGGGTTTTCACGTTAAAGGATAGCGGAAGCGGCCTAAATTATATAAGTAAAATCTAACATGTGCTGCAACAAACAGCTGGCTTCTGGCTTGTCCGGGTGTTGAACAGTGGTTCACTTATTAACACTAACCCCGAGGAAAACTAGAAGCGGCAAACTTGGGTTTTCACGTTAAAGGATAGCGGAAGCGATTTAAACTGTATAAGAAGAATGTAACACATGCTACATACAACTGTGCTTGTCCGAGTGTTGAACAGTGACTTACTGGAGAGGGCAATAAAAGGGACTCTCCCCCTCTCTACATTTAGGACACAGCCTATATAGATTGATGAATTTTTATATTCTGATGGTTGGAAATTTAAATTCGGATAAATACCGAACAGTTTTATTTAAAACATTTTTTTGTGAAAAATCATTTAAGGGCACTTTTGGGGGAGGGGTAGGATTAGGTTTTTTTTCTAAAGTGCTATTTCAGTTAAATACACAATTCTATCATCTAAATAATATTAATTGGAATTGAATATGTTGTTGAAATTTCGAGTTTGAAGAAAATCGGTTGACCGGAAGTGCATTTTTACTGAAAAGTATTTTTCCGGTTTTTTGCTTTTTTCTCTTAAATGGCTCCAACCAATTTTTTTTTTTTCTTACTCCTAGTAAGAAGAAGTATATTGTAATCGTGTCAAATTTTCGATATCGAGTTTTCACCGGAAATATCCGTTTTGAGGTCCCCTGAGTATAAAAAAAAGTGGTTTTTAGCAAATGGTCTGTGTGTGTGTGTGTGTGTGTGTGTGTGGCTGTGAGTGTGTGTGTGTGTGTGTGTGTGTGTGTGTGTGTATGTGAACAGCATAGCTCAAAAACGAAAAACCGTAGAAAGATGAAACTTGATATTCCGTTTAGGTATCACCATGGCATTTGACGGTGGCTCATCTGTCAAAATTCCTCAACCGGAAGTACCACTTTACTAGTTTTGTTTTTTTTACTTTTTTGCATTTTTCCCAAAAATGGCTCCAACGATTTTCTTCAAACTTGTTAAATCAACTACACATACAAAGGGCTACAACTTTTATTTTAAACATTTCTACGGGAAAATTCATTTAAGGGCACTTCTGGGAGAGCGGTAGGGTCATCTTAACTGCTATTTCAGTTTATTAAACAATTCTATCATCTAAATAATGTTAATTAGAATTGAATATGTTGTTGTAATTCCGAGTTTGAAAAAAATCGGATAACCGGAAGTGCGTTTGTTTTAACACTTTACTAAATGATTTTTTTTTACTTTTCGCGATTTTCTCAAAAATGGGTCGGACGATTTTCTTGAAACTTCGTATATAAACTAAAAATGCAAAGAAGTACATCTTTTTTAAAACATTTCTCTGGGAAAATTCATTTAAGGGCACTTTTAGAGGAGGGGTTACCGCTTCCTCTAAAGTGGTATCGTAGTTGATTATACAATTCAATCATCCAAACAAAATTAATTAGAAATAAATAGATGGCTAAAATTTCGAGTTTCAGGAAAATTAGTAAACCGGAAGTGCGCTTTTACTGGACAGTTTTTTTTTCAGTTTTCAGTTGATGAATTTCATTAAATTTGGTATACAAACTATAAAATTTGTCAATTATAATTTTGAGAACTGGAGTAAGAGAAAGTTGTGTGAGTGTTTCACACCAGATTTTTTTTTTTTTATAAGTATCTGAACTACACATATAAAGTACTACAATTTTTATTTGAAACATTTCTTCGGATAAAGACATTTTAAGGGGGTTTTAAGGGGAGAAGTAGGATTATACTTTTCCTCTCAAGTGCTATTTTAGTTGATTATACAATTCTACCGTATGTAAACAAAATTAATTAAAAATAAATAGATTTACCAAAATTCCGAGTTAAAAATCAGTACAAAAAAAAAAAAAATCAGTATATCGGAAATGCGTTTTTACTGACATTTTTTTCCGGTTTTTCGCGATTTCCTTCATAAAATCGCACCGAAATATTTTATTAAATTTGGTATAATTAATTATAAAAAATTTGTCAATTACAATTTTGTAACTTGCAAATTAGAGAGAGAAAGTCGTGTGAGTGTTTCACATCAGATTTTTTTTTAATAAAATCATTTTGAAAGTGAAAAAAACAAACGATCCAATAAGGCGCAATACTTCCACATTACTGGCACATTTTTTGTAACTGACATTTGTAATTCTAATGTACCAATGGGGAAGGTCACATTTAAACTTTCTACAATAATTATAATTTCTCCTTTATTAGACATGCCTATATTACGCAAACACTTATAAAGTATATTTTTATTTATTTTTTTTAAATATAGTTTTTTTTTTGACTTAAACGATCTCCAAATATGATATTCCTATATTTTCTTAATTTTTTTAAAAATTTGACACAATCATAACACTTTTAACGGATAATTTAGGAGAAAGCCGCCAACTTAAAGATTATTTTATAAAATAATTCAATTAAATACAATTCAAAAGTTATGTAGATATAATTTATGATATTAAAAGTGCGTGTATATATAGTAAGTATATTCTTTGTAAAAACAAATAACCATACATATATATATATTATTATATGAGATGGTTATGTGAGAACCACCTACTATAGCAACAATACACATATATGTATACATATGTACATAATACAGACGGGAAAATTCCCACCTAACAACTATACCAACGTGTGTATGAGTGCACCTGATTGGATCACCTCTCTGTATAGTGAATAGAAGATTCACAGTTTACATAATACCTTCTTCCTCTTTACATACTTCTTATTGCTTCCACTTATATTATTTCTACATTCCTGTCGTTCAATTAAATCTCTTTTTGCAAGTTCTTTGAAAAAAAAAACTTTTACTACGCATGTTAATAAAACAATTCTCAATGAAATTAAAGTACGACGAAAAGTTAATGAAATATACAATTGCTTTCTTGAATTTTAGGTATTTGATATAACCGACTTTTATGCAGAATACATTTTTTTTTTAAATAAATTTGCAGTCGTCTAAACATAACGTTACTGTTCCCTGAGAACCCGCAAAAAATGGGGAACAAAAGTTATAAGTATTTAAGTGTGTGTACACACATATACGAAGTTTGAAGAAAATCCATTGGAGACAATTTTAATTTCACAGAAAAATTAGAAAAAAACTATAAAAAAAAAAAGAAAATCCAGAAAGTCGTACTTTCAGATTTTGACCCAGTAAAAATATATATCCGGTAGTATCTAAACGGAATACTAACTTTAAGCTACCGGCCATTTTTAGTTTCTGAGATATTTTGTTAAAACACACAGCAACGCACATACCTACTTAATAGTGAAGTTATGCCCAGAAACCGAAAATGCTCACTGAGCGAAAAAAACAGCTCACAATGCGTTATGGTCACTTAAAACATCCACATCGCGAAATTCGTGTTATGGCTTTTATGAAAATACTCACGATGCATTGTGGCAATCACAGAAAGACCACATAGCGAAATTCGTGTAGTGGCTATCATGCTATACGACCACAAAGAACATGCTATGATGGCAATGAAGAAAAGCCATGACGCGTATGGAACCATATAAGAATACGACGCGCAGTGATTTGCGATATAGGTCGTACTAGTCTTGAAACATTTTGGTAGATATCCTTAGGAAATATTTTTTGGCCCTGTAATAAGTACCAGACAGACAAAATCTTTAATGCTCTTGCTGATACATTCTTCATACATTCTTCAGCTTTAAAATGTTTTGTTAAAGTTCATGCGAGCCATGATCTCATTATATTGTTCGATAGAGCATTAATATCCAAAATTAATGTTATTATTTGCAAGAAATACTTTTTATGCGTTTTAATTGAAATTCAACAAACTGTTTTATAGTTGTTGTGGTGGTTGGTTCCGCAGAGCTGGAAAGCATCAGAGACATTTTCCGTGGTAGCCTGCTTCATTTTGTGGTCATCGACCGGTTTCGGGCGTTCGCCCATCTTCAGGATGCGTTTGTCAGACATTGTGACAACACAGACTTGCACAGAGCAAACTTAGTTTCACACTCTAGTTGCAGAGTGCACACTCTAGTCACAGAGTGTGAAACTAAGTTTGCTCTGTGCGAGTCTGTGTTGTCACACTGTCTAAAAAAACGCATCCTGAAGATGGGCGAACGCCCGAAACCGGTCGATGACCACAAAATGAAGCAGGCTACCACGGAAAATGTCTCTGAAACTGTTTTATAGTCTTGGTAATAGTTTATTTCAAGCAATGTAGTGGAGAAGATACATTTTTGGTCAGTCTGAGAATAAGAAAGTTCAAGCAGTAATGTGTATTTTTGGTATTTTTCCGTAGTATGCATTCCTTTGGTTTCTGACCGGTTTCGGATTTTCATCCATCGTTAGAACAAGTTCACCAAGTTCATGTCGAAAGTTTACTGCAATGTTTTTGTTACACATGTATATATGACATATATACAACCAACAAATCAACAAGTATGAGTGAAACAGAAACATAGTGTTGAAGTGAACTCTCTACATGAACTTGGTGAATTTGCCCTGACGATGGATGAAAATCTGAAACCGATCAGGAACAAACTGAATATGCGTGCTACAACTGATAAAATACCAGATATTATCCAGCATTGCGGGCCCATCCACATATTATATAATATAGTTACTTTGTTTACAGTAAACCGTCACCCCTCTCTGAGAACAAGCCCGTGTCCATGAGGTGATTTGGCAGAACCGGAGTTTTTTTTTTCTATTTTTCTAGCTCCATTGTCTTCTATTGTGTTTCTAGATTCTATCACTGTTACGCTCAAAGATTGAAAATGCTCATTGAGCGAAAAAAACAGCTCACAATGCGTTGTGGTCACTGTAACACATCCATATCGCGAAATTCGTGTTATGGCTTTTATGAAAACGCTCACGACGCGTTGTGGCAATCACAGAAAGACGACATAGCGAAATTCGTGTCTTGGCTATCATGCTATACGACCACAACGCATTGTGCAATGAAGAAAAGCCATGACTCGTTCTGAGCACTAGTTGGTGTAACCATATCACGACGGACAGATTGTAACTTGTCGGCTTGAGTACAACGATGCATTAAAACATCAGTAGAGTTGTTTATTCATTTCTTGTCTATTTCTGTGGTGAACGTATATCAGCGCTAACCATGAACAATTATGCACGTAATGAGTTTACACTTTCTGAGACTAACTTTATTAACATTTGTGATGTACCCTCAACTTCATTAACACTTTGCTCAGAATCTATGTTATCATCTAGAAGTCAGCAAGGCTTTATAATGTGCCACTGCAAAAGATACTGTACTGATAAAAAGTGCAAGTGTCGCTCAAAGAATATAAAATGCAACTCAAAATGCCACAGTAATAGTTCCTGTGAAAATAAATAGCAGTCAAACACTTATTTTTCACAACAAAAGTGATTTATGATACAAGTAATTAATTTAAGTACATTGTTGTTGTTTACTAATGACCAATAAACATTTATGTCTGTGTTAAATATTTTTATTACTTGAAAGAATTTTAAATTGTCATAAAAAAACTTAATTATGTCATAATAAAGTTCCTAATTATTTTACCAAAGTATAAATAATTTACCAACGATTAATAATTTGTGTTCAATAATTTATTACTTAATAAGTTGAATTTTTTTAAATATAAAGTAATACCAAAAATAACAAATGTCCTTTTCTTTTAATGACACGATTTCTTTATATTGTATTTAATAATGACAATACGTTATGCAGCGGTTTTCAGTTTTTAGCAGCAGAAAGAGCATTAAAGACATTGTCTGTCTGGTATTTATTACAGGACAAAAAATATTTCCTAAGGATATCTACCAAAAAGTTTCGAGACTAGTAAGCCCCATATCGCAAATCACTGCGCGTCGTATTCTAATATGGTTCCATACGCGTCATGGCTTTTCCTCATTACCACAACGCGTTGTGGTCGTATAGCATGATAGCCAAGACTTTCGCTATGTGGCCTTTCTGTGATTGCCACAGCGCGTCGTGAGCTTTTTCATAAGAGCCATAACACGAATTTCGCGATGTGGATTTTACAGTGACCATAACGCGTCGTGAGCTGTTTTTTCGTTCAATGAGCATTTTCGGTCTTTGAGCGTAACAGTGATAAAATGACAATAGATCTAGAAAAATAGAAAAAAAAAACTCTGGTTCTGCCAAATCACCTCATGGACACGGGCTTGTTCCCAGAGAGGGGTGACGGTTTACTGTAAACAAAGTAACTATATTGTATAATCCGTAATGTTGGATAATATCTGGTATTTTATCCGCGTTCCATGCATATTCATTTTGCTCCTGATGGGTTTCGGATTTTCATCCATCGTCAGAGCAAATTCACCTAGTTCATGTGGAGAGTTCACTTCAACGCTATGTTTCTGTTTCACTCACACTTGTTTGTTGTATATAATGTCGTATATACATGTTTAACAAAAACATTGCAAGAAACTCTCGACATGAACTTGGTGAACTTGTTCTGACGATGGATGAAAATCCGAAACCGGTCAGGAACCAAAGGAATGCATGCTACGACGGATAAAATACCAAAAATACATTACTCCTTTAACTTTCTTATTCTCAGACTGAACAAAAATGTATCTTCTCCACTACTTGGCTTGAAATAAACTATACCCAAGACAGTTTGTTGAATTTCAATTACAACGCATAAAAAGTATTTCTTGCAAATAATAACATCAATCTTGGATATTAATGCTCAATCGAACAATATAATGAGAGACCATGGCTCGCGTGAACTTTAACAAAACATTTTAAAACTGAAGAATGTATGAGTTCGTAGTCATTCAAGTAGAAAAAACACAACAGTTTTGTCGGAATAATTTCAGGTTTCATAAAGATAGATTATTCTTTGAAGTATAACATTTCAGTTTCAGATGAATCTAAAAAAAAAAAACTCGACTACGAAGACCATGTACATTCCCAACTAAATTCACCATGTTCGGTGTAAATAGTTCACTTGGACACAATGTTTCTGTTAACACTCACACTTGTTGGTTTTGTTAGTTGTATGTATGTGCGGAAATTATATACATTGTAACTAACATTGACGATGTATTTAATTTATTCCAGATTTTTTCCAGTTGTTAGGGGTTTGCAACCAGTTATTATAAAAATATGTTTGTAGTGGTTCCAGAATTTTTCGTTTCTGTAAACCTTCCGCACATATATACAAGAAACAAACCAACCAGTGTGAGTGTAACAGAAACATTGCGTTGAAATGAACTCTCTACACGAATTTGGAGAATATGCGCTGACGATGGATGAAAATCCGAAACCGGTCAGGAACAAAATGAATATGCATGCTACGACAGATAAAATAACTATATCTTTCTGACAAGCTGTTTGATCTAGTAAGCAGATAAAATTGCGTTTTTTTTTATTTCTTGTGTTCCTTGATCTTCTTCTTTAGCTCTACAGCCCATGAAGGGCCTTGGCTTCCTTAACATCTTATACCATTCATTCCTGTCCTTCGGTTTCGTCCTCCACCTCCTAACACCGAGATGAATCAGATCTCCCTCGCTTCTTCCAGCCATCTTTTCTTGGATCTCTCCACTTTCCTTCTGCCTTCCGGGAGACTCATGTACAACTTCTTGGTACCTCTTCCCAAGTCCATCCTTTCGACATGTCCTAGCCATTCCAATCTTTTGCCTTTCATTTCCTGGACAATGTCAGGTGCAGCATACAACTCACTGAGCTCATATTTTTCCGGACCTTCCAAATCCCATCCTCCCATTTAGGACCGAAAATCCGTCTGAGGATCTTTCACTCCCAAACACGGAGCATTTTACATTCGCTCATGTTAAGTGTCCATGTTTCACATGCATACATAACTACAAGGCGGATGACGGTCTTATAGATTCTCAGTTTATGCTTCCTTGAGATAGACTGGGACTTCATCGTTCGAATTAGAGCGAAGAAACACCTGCCAATCTTGCTTTTATTTCGCTCCTTGTACTGCACTCTATAGTAAAATTTGCACCCAGATATTTGAAAGATTTTACACTTTCGAACGATGTACCATTAATAGTGACATTTGTTAAACGACACATCCTATTGTCAAACCTGGAAGCTAGCAAGTACTTCGTTTTGTCGTGTTCTTGATCAGTTATCCTAATTGCATCGACACTGTCCACAAAAGTGTTATGAATTCAAATTCTATGAATCACTGGCTACGTAGTGTTTCGAAATTATTTAATACTTTTGTAAAAAAAAAAAAATAAATAAATAAATAAATTACACCATTTTATGAAAGATAGTTTCAATCAATAAATATAATACACTGATGTTCAGTTTTTTTATTCATTGTTAGATCAATATCAATACTAGTAAATAAACTGCCATAATGGAGGACTTCTACAAAAGTAAAAAACTAATAAAATTGATAATAATGAACAGCAATCAAATAACAGTAATAATTATAAGAACTTTTTATCATTCCATACTTTTTCTCTTTTTAAATTTTTTACTTTTAATGAAACTTCAATAAACTTTCTATTAGTTTTCCCATAAAGTTTTCTTTGTTAGAGATTATCATTTTGCATGCATGAATGATATTTTTTTCTAAGTTTATTGCTATAGAGAAATTTTTTTTTTTATTATTATCTGTTTATGACGTCAACGAAATGGTATTATACTTTGTGAACAATCGAATACAAAAAATAAAAATAAAAAAAATATTAGGCTAAACGAGTTTCTTAGAAAGGTAATCGAAAAATTCATTACCATTCATTATTAGTGTTTATTTCAAATACCAAAGTTTATTTCAACTGCAACCAACGTTCATAATGTATTTTAATTTACTCCAAATTTTTTCCAGTTGCTATGGGAGTTCGCAACCAGTTATTATAAAAATATGTTTGGAGTTGTTCCAAAATTTTTCAATTCTATAGACCAGTGTTCTTTCAACCTTAACCCAACCACCAATTCTGTCCGCGAAAAAATTTCTAGATTTGGCAGGTAATTTTGTAATAAAATAATAAGATTTTTAAACTTATACGCAATAAATATTTCCTGTTTTTATTATTTGGAGGGGAGGGGGAGCAAAATCCATCAATCAGAAGTGTGACTGACTCTTTCTATCGTATTTACCGAAAAAATTGATTGTTTTGTGAGGTTCTGTGGCCGGATAGCGATTGGTTTTCCTTCAATAAAAGTGACATTCAATTAAAATGTATGGTTCTGCCATTTATATAATATTTAATATAAAATAGAAACTTTACTATAATTCCATATTTGAAGAAAACTGGAATACCGGAAGCGTTCTTTCACTGAACAGATTTTTGAGATTTTCAGAATTTTTCCTGTAAACTTGGAATGCTAACTGCATTCAAATATAAACGTATAACTTTTATTTGGAACAAAAAAAAAAATTGTTTAGACAATTTAGCGGAATTTGTGTTGTGTGTGTGTGTGTGTGTGTGTGTGTGTGTATATGTATGTGAACAGCATAGCTTAAAAATGAAAAACCGTAGAAAGTTGAAACTTGATATTCCGTTTAGGTATCACCATGGGATCTGACAGTACGTTATGTCAAAATTCCTCAACCGGAAGTACCACTTTCTAGTTGTTTTTTTTACGTTTTTGCGATTTTCTCAAAAATGGCTCCGACGATTTTCTTTAAACTTAGTGTATCAACTACAAATACAAAGAGCTACAACTTTTATTTGAAACATTTCTCCGGGAAAATTCATTTAAGGGCACTTCTGGTGGAGGGGTGGGTTAGGTTTTCATCTAAAGTGCTATTTCAGTTTATTAGACAATTCTGCCATCTAACTAATGTTAATTAGAATTGAATGTGTTGTTGAAATTCCGAGTTTGAAAAAAATCGGATAACCGGAAGTGCGTTTACTTTACCAGTTTATTAAATGATTTTTTTCTTTTTTTTTCGCGATTTTCTCAAAAATGGCTCCGACGATTTTCTTGAAACTTTTAATATAAACTAAACATGCAAAGATCTACATCATTTATTTAAAACATTTCTCTGGGAAAATTCATTTAAGGGCATTTTTAGGGGTGGGTCTGGGGGGGTTTACAGCTTCCACTAAAGTGCTATCATAGTTGATTATACAATTCTATCATCCAAAAAAAAATAATTAGAAATAAATAGATTGCTAAAATTCCGAGTTTCAAGAAAATTAGTAAACCGGAAGTGCGTTTTTACTGAACAGTTTTTCAGTTTTCGACGTGTTTCGTTTAATTTGGTACACAAACTATAAAATTTGTTAATTATAATTTTGAGAACTGGAGTAAGAGAAAGTTATGTGAGTGCTTCACACCAGATTTTTTTCTATACTATTTACTGGAATGTAATCAACCCAGGACTATGCAGTATTTTGAACGTTTATGTACTTGATGACTTTCATTAATTTTCGATCTAATTCAAACTGTAGTTGAATTCGATATAATTACCTTTAACCCTTCTGCCGGTCCACAAAATATTATTTATATTTTTATTGATCCGCAAGTGTGAAAAGGTTCTGGGAAGAAGTTTCAAATAAAAATAATAAGTATGTGTCTAGACAGTATATTAAAGAAAATTGGAGCTGTTTTCGAGAAAATCTGGAAAAATACAAAAACAAAAAAAACTGGTGTGAAACACTCACAGAACTTTCTTTTAGCCCAGTTTCCTAAATTGTAATTGACAAACTTTCTCTAGTTGGTATACCAAATTTAATAAAATTCGTCAATGTTTATATGGAGAAAATTCACTAAAACTGAAAAAAAACTGTTCAGTAAAAACCCACTTCCGGATGGTAGAATTGTATATAATCAATAAGATAGCAATTTAGAGGCAAACAAAACCCTACCACTCCCTGAAAAGCCCACTTAAATGATTTTACCCGAAAAGATTTTTCAAATAAAAGTTGTAGCTCCAAGTATTTGTGTATTTCACATACTTAATTTAAAGAAAATCGTTGAGAGCCGTATCAAAAAAAACAGCATAACATTGGAAAATACTTTACAGTAAAAGACGCACTTCCGGTCATCTAATTTTCTTTAAACTCCGAATTTCAACAGCATATTAAAATCTAAATTAATATTATTTAGATGAGAGAATTGTGTAATAAACTGAAATATCACTTTAGAGGTCAACCTAACAGCATCCACCGCTCCGCCAAAAGTGCTCTTAAATACATTTTAAATAAAAAATTGTAGATATATATAGTTAAAGAAAATCGTTGAAACCATTTTTGAGAAAATTGCAAAAATGTGGGAAAAAAAAACCATTTAGTAAAGTGGTACTTCCGGTTGAGGAATCTTGACAGGAAATGTACTGTCGGATCCCATGGTGATAACCACACGGAGTTTAAACTTCCTGCGATTTTTCATTTTTGAGCTATGCTGTTCACATAAATAAATACACACACTCACATAGACCATTTGCTAAAAACCACTTTCTTGGACTCTGGGGACCTCAAAAGGGATATTTCCAAAGAAAACTCGATATGAGGAGTAGGAGAAAGTAAAAAAATATTCAACAAAATTGCTCTTTCGATTAATGGATTTCACCTGGACATCTTCATGTTAATTGCGGGTAGTTAATCCCTAAGTGGGAATATAAAGTTTGAGTTTATGTCTGTTAACACTACTTATCATTATCATACACATACATTGGACCATTTAGAAATAATTTTTTTCCTAATCAGAAGACCACAAGACATGTATTTTGCCGGTCCAAAATTCCATTCGAATATTTTCACATGATCACTATACAGTTTCTGGTCTATAATGTAAATAAAGACCAAGTGATTATCTGCCATATGTACTAACTAACAGGTTTTTATTATCGACATTTCACGACTTGCATTTTTATAAGAAAGAAAGATTAATAGGACGGACGGTCATAAAACTTGTTTCAATCTTTTGAAGATGTAGTAATGGCACTGATTTAAATTTTAATAATTATTTTTTAATTAATTTAAATTTATAATGATTTATTATTATCGTCATATTTGTACCTGATGTAGAGGGGGGTGTGTGTGAAAGAAAATGTTTCAGATAATATGCTGATTTTTTGATGGTTCTTCAGACGTTTTGATTATCTTATAAGATGGATAATGTCTATGACGATTAACCATGTAAATAATTCAAACAACGGAAATATAAGAAGAAAGTTAATAAAAAAAATGGTTGCAAACAATGTCTATTTTTAAAAAGGAATCAAACATATAAATATACTCACATATTTTTAACACAAATCAAGTAAATAAAAATGAGAATAAGTCGCCCCAAAACATAGTAGTTTACAGTTTCAAATAGTCAGCGATATTTTTAAACCTTAAAAAGTCAGTATGGCAAGGTTATGGCAATTTTGTTCATATTCTAATTTTAAAATGTATAAAATTGAAAAATATAGTGAAAAAATAAAAGATTTTATTTTTTAAAGAGATAGGGGGGGGGGGGACCTAGTTTGAAATACTCACATGAGTTTCACTTATTGTAATTTACATAGTTTTGATTTATTAATTATTTATATGATTATAAAAACAATAGTTACAATTTTAACATGAAACTAAAAATGTAGGTATATATATATAGCGTGTATCTAAAGTATAATATAAAAAAGTAAAAGTCGTATTTCTGGTGAACTGATTTTTTTTTCAAAAAAAATATGAATTCTGGCCACACAATAAATTCTCATTAATAATGTATAGACGATAGAATCCAAAAAATATATTGAAATGGCCCAGGAAAGTTCCCCATTCCATTCCCCAGAACGCCTACTATGAATTTTCCCAGAAAAATGTCTCAAATAAAAGTTATAGCTCCTTAAGGAAAATTCTTGGAGCCTTTTTTTTTTTTTTTTTTTTTTGAGTAAATCGCAAAACAAAAATCTGAAAAAATCATTGCAATTGATAGTCATTACATAAAATATCAAGTTCCAACACACACACACATACACACATGTTGTTGTGAGGGACTGGAAGAGCGCGGAATTATTCCCGAAAGAAAACCAGCCAACTTCCTCCCAACAAAACAGATACACTGGGGACTCTATTATTATGATTGTGTAATGACATGGAAAGTCATACCAATGTCAAAGTGGTTCCAGCCAGCTGCTATCTTAACAAAGGATGGCAGTAATAAAAGAGCAATTTATAACCAGCGACCTAGCAGGCCGCCGTCTTCAAGACAATGCCGGCCAAACAAACAACAAAGCCCTTTTCAATACTTTACATCAAAGCAAGCACCGATAAGGTTGGCCACTGATCTAAATATGATCAGCAAACTACGAAGGTTGCACAAGGTCGCACACTAGGACAGATGTCTTGGTGTGAGTGTGGTCAACACCGATATATAAACTCTACCATATACAACGAGAGGAGCATTATATCTTATACGACGATACGAGCACGTCCATATACACGAGCAGCAGTTTACGCGACTATACACAGTTTCATTTAAACTTATTATCTTTTAGTAGTGCATCTTAGTTCGTTTATTTTATCATTCTAATTTATTACTTATTTATCTTCTATTTATTCCTAAGTATTTTGCTAGTTATTAGTTACCATTTATATGTTAAAATTATTGTTAAAATACAGTTTATATTTTATAAAATCCGTATTAATAATTCGATGCACTTACTTCCAAAATCTCTCAACTAACTTCCGCCCTCTTCAAGACATCTACTACATCAGGAATCACATCAAACGATTCCATTACAATTGCAAAACTTCGACCACCACGACCACCTTTTCTCAGCTAGTGTGCGCAGAGTCAGAACTTTGCCGGGCTGGCACACGATTCCGTCGTACCATTTTGCAGATGGATCAAATCCCCTACTTAAAGGCCTAGAATAGTCACTGGCCCGGCCATGGATAAGCAACATCTGAGAATGAACTACGGTATTCTCTTGACACCAAACCTTGGACTTGCCATACATACATACAGTCATACGTACATATATACACACAAAACACATCCAAAATTAAAATTAGAACACGCTCCCGGCCATCGTATGGTCTCTTAGCCTTGCTTACATAGTAGGCAAGTTACCATCCCTGCCACGTGGAGGCGGACCTCTATATATCCGTCTAGTCCTTCGCATTACCACTACTTCGCGAGCAAACTCAACAAAGTCTTTAAAATTTACAGCACTTTTCGTCAATTCTTTGCAATCTCCCGGCCAGCTCTCTCCCCCTCTTATTCAACTTGAATTCCATATGGATTCTTGCCTCGTCGAGAAGAGGACATCGGTAGAGAACGTGTTGCACTGTGTCCCGATCACTGTACTCACAATTCGGGGAATTTTTCAATCCCAGTTTATGGAGCTTAGAATTGAACTCCTCAAGGCCTGTGAAACATTGCGTTACGGTATGGGATACTTTCAGCCATCAAATCAACAGCCTATGATGCAAATTCGGGAAGAATTCACACCACAAATGCTTTTAAACAAATAATAATTAGCTGCGAGTTTTTTTTTTTTTTTAAATAAAAATCAGCTGATTAGAAGAAAACCATTTTTTTATTATTCGTATCATTAACTTTATATTTTATTCGAATAAAAACAACATTAATTTATAGATAAATGTACATTAATCAATATAAAGTAAACACAATTAAGTGGCTGGAAATAGAGTAGAACTATAAATAAAAGCAGATAGTCTACAAACAAAAAATTTGTCATCTGTCAAAACATGTGTCTATTTGTGTGACATGCTTTAAAAAAACAGTAAAAATGTGAAACTTTATAGTATTAGTGTTCTTTAAAAAAAAAACTGAATGTTATTCTAGATGTAATTTATTATTTTAAATTCAATGGAATTTTGTTATGTAATTGACTTTGTGATATACTCGTATATTATAAAAAAAAGAAGGAATTTTCACTGATATTTTAATTAATCATATGATTCAAAATCAGCTGGTTAATAATTATTATTACGATCAATAGTAATGTCATGTGACCCGTACAATAGCACTGTATTTGTGCATGCATCGGAAGTTCTCTATGTACGAAAAGATCGTTTTTAGTAAATAGATATTAAGTTGGGTGTGTGTGTGTGTGTATGTGTGCATGTGTGTGTGTATGCATCATTGTGAACAAAATAATAAGGAAAAATCTCAGAACTCCAAACTTTATATTCCGCTCAGAAATCACTAGAGCATTCTTACAAGATGGTTTCCTTGGTAATTAATATTACTCATTTTTTTATGATGCTTCATTTTTTTATGTGTGAAACGTCCTATGCAATCAAATATCTACTTTTAGGCTCACCACTTTTATTTAAAACATTTTGCTAGGAAAGTTGATTTTAAATGCAGGTTTCTGTAAAAAACAAAAATACCTCTCAGAAGGGCGATTTCCACATTTATAAGGGAACCCCTGCTGATGATATCGCCCTGTTGGCTTCTACACCACTCACATTCCAGAAAAAAAAAACTCACTGTAATAAAATGAATTTTACTGATTAATTTAGAAAAAAATCAAACATTATTGTTTTCAGAAATGTGTTCGGATAAGTAAGAAAAATTAGTGGTAATTTGGGACCCAACAATTGGCAATCCTTATAAAAAAAAATTTTGGGAATAAACATATAGTCCACGTCAAGTTTGCAAAAATCATTTTACTAATAAATTAAAATAAAATAAACTTTGTTTAAAGTCTCAGGGCAAATTTATTTTCCAACTCTGACATAAATTTTTTCAAAATGAATTAAAAATTGGGTCGAAATGGCGGCTACTGGTATTCGCGCAGTTGGGTCCGCAATGCTGGATAACATCTGATATTTTATCCGTCGTAGCATGCTGATCGGTTTCGGATTTTTATCCACAAGATTCCATAGATTTTTCAGAACAGAATTAAAAATGGGTTCTTAACAGGAAAATTTCTGTTAAAAGTCAATCCATAGAAGATTCAAGAACCTGGGTAGCTACCAGGTGGAGGAGGGGGATATAGCTTCTCTAGAGCCTGTCAGGGTACTGGGATTCCTCAGGGATCTCAACCTGATGGAGGTTTTGTAGAACGGATGTTTAGCTTGGGTGCTATGGGCAAGCCTGCGGCACCCATGGGGCACAGCACAATAGACCGGAAAAGGTCGCAGTGCACTGGCCCCCCTCCAAAAAAAAAAAAAAAAAATCTATTGACTTTTATCGGTTCGATTTCAATCTGTTGTAAGTCAATCCATAGATTTTTTCATGTCAGAGAATTTTTGTGGACGTTTCAGATTTTCAACCACACATACAAACCACAAAAATCGAGTGAAACGAAAACACTGAGTTTGAAGTGAACTCTTTACACAAAATTGATAGAATTTCTCTGAAAATGGATAAAAATCCGAAACCGGTCAGGAACAAAATAAATATACATGCTACAACGGATAAAATACCAGATGAATTAAAAATATTTAATTCAGTGAGGCACAAGCAGTATTTGTTACGAAGCGCAAGCTTGTGTGTGTGACGGGGGGGAGGGGTCCTTTTAGTAGCAATCATTTTGGTTTTATAACCAATTCATTTACACCATCCAAGTCAATCCATAGATTTTTTCACATTACAGGTTTTTACAGAACAACTAATTTATATAAATTCTTAATGCCAAATATATCAATTATTTAAAAACCAAAAAAAACATCAAAGCATTTTGGGTAATAAAAAATATTCACGAAAGAGTTGCATTATCTGGTATTTTATCAGTCACAACATAAAAATTTCTTACATTCCTGGCCGGTTTTGGATTTTCATCCATAGTCAGAGTAAATTCACCAAGTTCGTGTAGAGAGTTCACTTCAATGCAATGTTTCTGTTACATTCGACACTTGTTTTTGTTGGTTTGTTGATGTATGAATGTGCGTTGCGTTATAAGGTTACTATGTGAGTATGTATGTGTATATGGAATTCAATTTGAAATACATTGGATAAAGTAAAGTAAAGTAAAGTAATGCCTATTTTTTCAGGCGGGCTTAACGTCCAACTACCAAATTAGGTGTCGTGGACGGGGGCGGAAGCACGTACTTTACTATTAACATTTTTTAAACAAATATAAAATTTAGTTATACGCTGGACTCGAACCGGGGTCCTCCCACTTACAAGTCCATGCTCATAACCAATACACCAACACCCGCCCCAATAAATTGGATATATTGTTTCCTGAAAAATTTCTAGAACATTAACAAGATGCTGCCCTTCACTAAAAGATGAGAAAATAAAAATTGGTTAAGTAATTAGGTTATAAATTTTGTGGTTGAATAAATTGTGATTAAAAGCCATTTATGATGAATTAAAAAAAAAAAAAAAATAACTGTTCATTTCAGGTTAATTTTTTTAAACATTAATTTATTTCAATATCAATAATTAACAAATTAATACTTCTGTTACAGGTGAATGAAGTTCGACTTTAATTGCTTCCAATTAAATGTTTGTAGTTAGTAAATATTTATGTAATAAACCATTTAATTAGAGTTCTCTAATTAACTGAATACACAATTAAGTTGAGTTAGCGAATTTCAACGTTTTTGTAGAATTTATTGTAATTATTTTTTTTTTACTTTGAAATCCAAAAAGTTGATTTTTGCCATAATTGACATGTAGATGCTGACATACTACAGTATTCTCTGGATTGTCTTGTAGATTGGTGCAATGCTAATTAAATGCAACTCAACGTTGATATAGTATCTTTCACTCTCTGTCAGCGATTCTCTCATCTATAACTATTCTATACACGACACTCCTCTTGACAGATAAACTTCTATTAAAGATCTTGGTATTACGTACACAACTAACCTTTCAAACTACTTACACTGCACATTGACTATTAATAAAGTAGAACAAAATTTTAGGCTTTATTCAGAGAACAACCAAACAATTTAAGAATGTTCAGGTAATGGTCATTTTGTACAAGGTTCTGGTACGTCCTATTTTAGGTTATTGTTCTGTGTCTGGTCACCTTATCAGAAAACGTATATTTCTACGTCTTCTTTGGTATCAGGAGACTGGAACTTACATAGTCGTACGAACTGATCATGGAAACTACTGGACTTTTCAGACTACATTCTATGGAGACGACACACTCTGATTTCATATTCATGTATAAACTCTTACACAACCAAATTGATTGTTCCTATATTCTTGAAATTAAATGAATTTTCACGTACCAAAGTTTACTACTAGATAGAAAATACTATTCTCAAAAACTACTTACAAGAAATGACTATTTAAAATTTAGTCCCATTCCCAGACTAATGGAATCAACGAACGAACTACAAATATTTTAGTTTTATAGTAACTTATATTTTAGTAATTACTTAAAATTAATATTAATGTGTCCAACTGTTTTTAGTGTATAGATATTTAATTTTATATTTGATAACCTTTTGTAACTGGGTATAAACCCGTTTATATGAATAAATAAATAAATAAATAAATTGAAACAAATCGTGAAATATAATGAAAATATATCATGAAATAAACATTTGTACATAACAACAAACAATTTAGAAATAATAATAAAGAAAATTAACATATTCATAATTATAATTGAATAACTTTAGTAATTATAAAGAAGAAATTTATTTTTAGAAATAATCTGGGATGAAAGTCTACATGACTTTCTTTATTACACTCTCAGCTTCACTTGCTAAAATTTTCTTTAAACTCGCAATTCTTACTGAATGTTTTGTTGGGCAGCTCACACATGAGCAGCTTTGTGCAGCTCACATATAAATCAATTCAACAAGAATGGTTATTAAACTTCTCCATTTTCAAACAGTACGACTACCCGTCTACACCCAACCACTGCACTATTATCGTAATCAATCCCATCATTGACATCACAGAATGGTCGTTGGGTTTATCACAAAACAGTGGACGTTTTGCCCAAAATCTACTATGTAGGGGTAGTGAACCCCCACCACTCATCCACTCTAGCGGAGAGAAACAGCCCTTCTCGCAAAGAGAGGAGAGGCTCGGCCAGTGTATATAATATGAGAGATAGGCAATCAGAGATCATTCAGATAGAATTCAGTTGATTCACACATCAGATATCACTCCGTTATTATAACTCTCATCACTCCGTATATATCATTTAGCCACGTCAGTCTGTCAGTTCAGTTCAGTAGTTCTTAACTCTATAGTGTACAGTCCTTGGCAGTCAGTCATATATATTTATATCAATTACATATCTTAACCATCTTAAGGTGTTTATCATTCATCAAATCAAACAACCAAGCATCTCCTCACAACATCCTTACAACTATATATAGTGGATCAGTAGTAAGTAGGCAATAGACTATTTCAGAAGGGAGAAAGAAATATTAAGCCCCTTCTCTTTGAAAATAAATTATGTATGCGTTGTAGATATGGTTACGTTTCATTTACGAGCAAAAGTATGAGATTAATTCCCATTGTTCCACAAATATAACAATATAATGAAATACACTTGAGAAGGACCACTTAGTCACAATTCCGCGTCCTAATATAGTGATAAAGCAATTTTTCAAGAAAACAGATTAAAAAAAAAAAAAAAAATCTAGTGTGAAACACTCACACAACTTTCTTTTACTCTAATATTCAAAATTGTAATTGACAAATTTTTTAATTTGTATATCAAATTTAATGAATTCGTCGAAAACTGAAAAAAAAAACTGTCTAGTAAAAGCGCACTTTCCGTTTACTTATTCTCTTGAAACTCGGAATTTTTGGCCATCTATTTATTTCTAATAAATTTTGTTTGGATGATAGAATTGTATAATCAACTATAGTAGCACTTGAAAAAAACCTAACACCACCCCTTCCCCAATTGTGCCCTTAAATGAATTTTTCCAGAGAAATATTTTAAATAAAAATTGTAGATCTATGTATGTGTAGTTGATATACCAAGTGTGAAGAAAATCGTCGGAGCCATTTTTTGAAAAAATTGCAAGAAAGAAAAAAGAAAAATATCAAAAGACTGAAAAATATATTTTAGTAAAAACGCACTTCCGGTTATCCGATTTTTTTCAAACTCGGAATTTCAACAACACATTCAATTCTAATTAATATTATTTAGATGATAGAATTGTATAGTAAACTAAAATAGCACTTTAGAGGACAATCCACCATCCCCTTCCCCTAAAAGTGCCCTTGCTTAATTGCATTTCCCAAAGAAATGTTTCAAAAAAAAAAATTGTAGAACTTTGTAAGTGTAGTTGATATATCAAGTTTAAAAAAAAAAACGTTGGAGCCATTTTTGAGAAAATTGAAAAAAAATGAAAAAAAAAAAATCATTCAGTAAAGTGGTACTTCCGGTCGAGGAATTTTGACCGCTGACCTATTGTCGGATCCCATGGTGATACCCAAACGGAATATCAAGTTTGAACTTTCTGCGATTTTTCGTTTTTGAGATATGCTGTTCACATACATACATACATACATACACACACATCTACATCATTTGCTAAAAACCATTTTTTTGGAAACGGATATTTCCGGTGAAAACTCGATATCGAAAATTTGGCAAGATTACAATACTTCCTCTTACTAGGGAGAAAGAGAAAGTAAAAAAATTGATAGACCTTTACAAATACGTATACCAAAGTCGAAAAAATTTTTGGAGCAACCTTTAAGCAAATTATAAAAACCAGGGAAAAAAGTAGCATTTTTAATTAGGTCCTTTGCTTGGAATCTTGGAAATTCTGCATCATCCTTAATAGAAAACAAATGTGGAGGAACTGCACAATACAATAAAAAAGCACTTTAGATCAAAACAAAGTCACCATTTCCTTAGAAGTATCTCTTGAAGTTAATTTTCCCAGAAAATCACCTAATTTTTCAGGAAAAAAGTTAAGAATGTCAAGGTTTAAAAGAAAATAGCTGCGTAATTCGAAAAAAAAGAAGAAAAAAATTGAAAAATCCGTTCAATAAAATTGCACTTCCTTTAATCTGATGCATAATCAATTTCGCTAATAAAGTTAAAAAAAAATAATAATAATTAAAAAATGTATTACAAGGAATATAACATTTGCAAATATGAAGAAATGTAATATATGCTCTTACAACTGTAAGAGAAAGTAAAAAAAAATACATGAAATATTACTTTAAAAGAACAATTTAACCTGAACAAGTTTTAGGTCTATCCCTTCCTAAATATAAAGTTGATTGACACATTAATATATCGAGCTCAGGGGGCGTTCTTTTTGACAGTGTCAGAAATTGGAGAGATTTATTTTCCACTTTAATAATGGGGGGGGGTACTCCTCCTTATCATGTTGATAAATTTGTCTACGTCCATACTATGATTAATATATTTTGTTACATTCATAAGGAGGAGGGGGAAAAAAAAATCTGGCGTGGAACACTCACACAACTTTCACTTACTCCAGTTCTCAAAATTAATAATTGACAAATTTAATGAAATTCGTCGAAAAACTGGAAAAAAACTGTCCAGTAAAAGCGCACTTCCGGTTTACTAATTTTCTTGAAAGTCGGAATTTTGGCCATTTATTTCTAATTAATTTTGTTTGGATAGTAGAATTGTATAATAATCAATTATGATAGCACTTTAGAGAGAAAACATAACCCCACCCCTCCCCTAAAAGTGCCCTTAAATAAATTTATTTAAAAGTTTTAAATAAATTTGTATGTTTAGTTTATATAGAAAGTTTCAAGAAAATCGACGGAGACATTTTTAAGAAAATCGCGAAAAAGTGAAAAAATCATTTAGTAAAGTGATAAAGTAAAGGGACTTCCGGTTATCAAATATTTTTGAAACTCGGAATTTCCACAACATATTCAATTCTAATTAACATTATTTAGATGATAGAATTGTTTAATAAACTGAAATAGTACTTTAGATGAAAACCTAACCTCACCCCTCCCCCATAATTGCCATTAAATGGATTTTGCCAGAGAAACGTTTCAAATAAAAGTTGTAGCTCATTGTATTTATAGTTGATATACAATGTTAGAAAAAAAATTGTCGGTGCCATTTTTGAGAAAAACGCAAAATAGTAAAAAAAAAAACTAGTAAAGTGGTACTTCCGGTTGAGGAATTTTGACAGAAGACCCACTGACAGATCCTATGGTGATACCTAAACGGAATATCAAGTTTCAATTTTCTACAGTTCTTGGTTTTTGAGCTATGCTGTTCACATACACATACGGATATTTCCGGTGAAAACTCGATATTGAAAATTTGACACGATTACAATACTTCCTCTTACTAGGAGTAACAGAAAGTAAAAAAAAAAATTAAGAAACAATCAATCCTAAGTGGAGTTTGTGTTTTACAAATTTTTTTTTTTTTAATTTCCTAATTTTTATGACAGTAGGAATGCCTTTCTTTGCTAAATATGGACTACCGTGGGACGAAAAATGCCAGCGTCAACAAAATACTTTCAACTCTGTTGCAGTCCAAGCAAAAATTTATTATTATTATTGCTTTGATAGCGAAATAAAAAAGTGTACATTTACTTGTTAGGTTAATTATTATAAATAAAATTAAAAATAAAAATCAGGCATTTAATATCCACCATTTTTTATTACTACAGTTAATATAATAACCAATTCTACTTATTTGACCTAACAGAGGTAGTAGGGGATAAGTAACTACTCAGACAAGTAGTAAAAATGATCACAATGTAGTACAAAAGAGATCGTCCAGAACAATGAACCAAACTCATATAAATTGAAATATAACGTCATTAATTTCGTAAACTATTTATTTTTTCTAAAAAACTAATGCAAATAAAGGTGATAGATGATATGTACAGGTTAGTAATCAGTTTAAAAAAAATCGTTATCATAGGGAAAATTTAAAAAAAAAAAAAATACTAAAAGCCTTATTTATAAAGACGTACTTCTGGTTAACCGATTTTTTTTTAAATTGTAATACCACCAATGTTTCTGATGTATAAAATATTATACAGATAGTAGAATCATTCATTCTATTGAAGTCGTGCTTTAGAAGAATGAGCTTACTTTGCTATAGTTTTCCCAGAATCCACCAGAAATCAATTATTCTGGGAAAATGTTTTAAATGAAAAGTGATAGATAGGTCTTTATGTAAGTATGTAGATGGTATAAACAGTTATTTAAAAAAATCCGAGTTGGAACCATTTCCGACAAAATCACGTAAATCTGAAAAAAAAACAACAAACATTCAGTAAAGTCGCAACTTCCGTTCCATTTGAAACTCAATTTTGAAAAAAATTTGACACAGTGTCACCGAGTTATTGATGCTATATATCTTTCCTCCTTTGAGCGTAAACAATACTGCGCGGGTGCATTTCATGATATATCACAAGCATTTGATAGAATCTGGCACGTCGGTCTTCAGTTGAAACTCAAAGGTATCCTTCACCTTCACCTACTACCTTATCCTTCGATCCTATCTCTCTGAGAGATTCTTTCGTGTTTCAGAAAAAAGTGCCTTTTCTTCCCACCAACCCATGAAGGCAGGAGTCTCCCAAGGTAGCATCCTAGAACCAATACTCTACTCAATATACGCAAGCGATATTCCTACCAATCCAAACACATCCATATTTTCCTTTGCTCCATGAAGATCCCGTTATCGCTACTCGCACCCTCCAATCCCATGTCAACACTCTGGCCGAATGGTCCAGGAAGTGGAGAATTAAATTAAATATTAACAAATGTAATCATATTGCATTCACTCTCCGCAGAGCTGTATGTCCACCAGTAAAACTTAACGGACAATTCCTACCTACTGTTGATAAAGTTAGCTACTCAGGACTCTACTTCGACAAAAGACTGACTTGGAATTCTCACTCGAGACTCAAGAAACAAAAACTAAATAGACGATACAAATTACACTCACGTTTACTCGACCGACGGTTCTTGTCTTTCTCTAGGCAGCAAAGTACTTATCTACAACACTGTACTCAAGCCTCTCTGGACGTACGGAATCGAAGTCGGGGGCTCAACTAAGCGATCCAATTACCTCCGACTATCAACCATCCACCAAACCAAAATCCTTTGTAAAGTCACTAACGCTCTTTTCTATGTTTCTAACTCCATCATTCACAAAGACCTTAATATCCCTTTTATCCGCGACCTCATTTTATCCCAATATAAAAAAATTCCATGCATCCCTCCCAGACCATCATAACCCTTTAATCCAAGAACTTTCTTCCAATTCCATCCCTGGAAACCCTGTCAGAAGACTGAAACGTCAGTGGCCGACAGATCTTCTGACAGAGTGTCAAACAAATGTAAATATCTTTTCCAACTTAGTTTAACTTTCTTATTAAACCTTTTCAATAAATCCTTCCTAATAATTTGCTAAAGCCCTTCTCATCTCATCAATTTTTTAGGAAATGTATAAAATTAGATAAAAGGTTACAGCTGCAAGTTAAAGCTAGGAGAGATGACGCACATTTCAAAGTTATGCCCTGTATCAAAATATAAGAGATATTATTAAAGGAGGTAAAGCTTATAAAACATATGTCAACTAGTATTATCTACAAAAAAATGTTATTTTTCAAAATAAAGACATTCTCATTTATTCCAGAAATAAAATACAAATACACTACATTTGGCCGTCTCTCTTACTATGGATAGATGGCGCACCATAGGTAGGAGACCTCACTTCTATGAAGGTAACATGGCTGATAGACATGAAACTTGGTAAACACAATGTCTACGAGCTCAACTTTAACAACAGCAGGAAATCTTTCATTTCAATTGCAATTAATATAGTATATAAAAAAAAAAAAAAATTTACTAAGCGTTATGAAAATTCAGGTATTCACCAGATATAGCTGATGCACAGAAGAACTCACAAAATAACTGAAGGATTTTGCAATACGTTCGCTTCTGATCTCTCTACTCACTCCTGGACTAACTTCCATGACGCCACGTGGTGGCAAACAAGAGAAGCAAAGCCTGTGTCTTCTCTCCTACCCCCGTCATCATTCCTAGCTTTACCCTATACAAAATGTTCTACAACTTGAAGCCGTTTTCAAGAAAAATGCAAAAAAAGAAAAAAAAAAAAATTTTTGTGTACTTTTGGTTGCGGATTTTGACATAAAACTTCATAACCGATTTCTGATGATACCTAAAGGGAATATCCTCCCTCCACCCCCTCAACAGTTGTCTGGACAAAACCTTTTTTATCTTTTTACTTTTATACAGATAATTTTATGTTAAATTTGACCACTAAGATCAATTTCAACTCAAGTTTATGCTAATGCCAAAGCCCAAAATGGAATCACACCAATCTGGCCGTCTTTTACAAACTTTCGAGCATTTTTCCGTTTCACTTTGCTTCTGTTTTTCCAAACCAGTTTCGAGATGCGTGTGCTCATTATACTAGTAAATTGTAGGATAGTAGACATTTTGTGTAATGTTATCATGTTTATATGGATTCTCGCCTGTTATATTATAGTTAAAGAAATTATCAAGGATCGGTAACAGAAAACACATTCTTTCAGGTAATACCCAACGTGACGAACAAAGTTATTGTATTCTTCAGCGTTTATTGAAAGCAGAAAAAACATTTAAGATATAAAATAATTAAACATAATACAAATAATATTATGTACATAAACAAAGCAAACAATTGCTAATAAAATGTGATTAGTAGATAAAGTTTGCTATACATTTGTAGTCTAACAACAGTGTTGACTTAAACTAGATTTAATTATACTTTGTTTTGGCCGCAGGTTGTTGTTTTGAAATCTACATTTAATGAAGGCTAATGAATTTAACATCAATATAGAATCACTAAATCATTGCTTATCCTCAAGGAACAAACATATTTGGCATGTAACAGTCAGATGACTGTGTCTTTACTGTAATGCTTCAAATCTGAAATTTATAATGAATGTTTTTGATATTTGGAATAGAGTAGAATAAAGAATAGGCAGAGTGATCACCGTAACCCTAAAATATCCATTCTCAAACCATGAAAACTGATTCTGGAAATGTTAGTTAACCATTGGCTTAGAGCAAGTACGAAATATTTCAGGTTATGGAAGGCCCTCGCAATGACTGAGAATATGGAGCGGTCATTACACATCAAGCAAAAGCTTCAACATCATCCATATGCTTTCTAAGCTTGGAAAGCCCGGAAAATAAGACCCAACATATCTTTTGAAGGCCCTGATTGTGAGGAAGTTTGTAGTGAATTTTTGCTAGGTTAACCTAATGAATTCTTGCGCTTGTCTCTGGCCAGTGATATTCCTCCATCAAGCCACCTAATTTGCTAAAGGGAACGTCGCAGAATGGTTCTATAAAAAAAAGGTCTATTCGTAATACAATTCCTCCACTATTTCATTGCCCTCATCACTTTGCTCCATGAAAGAGTGGTCTTATTAGCGTTGCTGACCACGTTGAAAAAATGAATACAATCCTACACTAACTCTTCCACACTTCCACAATTCTACGATGCAGATCTCTTGAAAAAATAAATTTTCACAGAAAGATATTTGAAATAGAAAGTGTTGGACCTAAATACTTTTAATATGCTAAGTTTAAGTAAAAAAAACGCTGGAACATTTTCAAGAACATTGCACATATACAAAAATTGAGAGAAGTTGAATTAAATCGAACTTCCAATTAATGCATTTTGACGGAAACTTTCTTGGTAAAGAAAATATCAAATTTTAAGCTCCTTGGAAATTAGTTTTTTTTTTTTTTCACAAAATGGTTCTTATGTAAACAAATGACTGACTATGAGAGGTTCGTAATCCAGGGGACCTTAATATCTGTATCTCTGTTTTTGAGATATGCTAATAACATGCATACACAACACACATACAAACCATTTGCCTTAAAAACATGTTTTTCGTATGCCGGGTATACCCCAAAACTTGTATCAGTAAAAACTAAATTTTAATACTTCCTTTTTTTTTTTTTTTTTTTTTTTTTTTTTTTTTTTCCCAGGGTTCTGTACCGCGACCATTCTTGATCTATTGTACCCCTCCTGGAGCCTAAGATGAGCTAGCTCATCTATAGCACCCTCTCCAGGTTTAACTCCCTGAGAAATTTCAGGATCCTGGAAGGTTCTAGGGTAGGTATTTCTTCCTCCCCTATCTGGTAACAGCCCAGACTGCTAAATCTTCTTTGAATGACGGCATCACAGTCCGTGAGAAGGTGTACCGGAGTTTCCTCCGCCTCTCCACAGAATCTGCATATGCCGTCACCTACTAGGCCAAGCTTTCTCAGGTGCCCCCTGAGTCTGCAATGCCCCGTAAGGAATCCTGTAAGAATACGGATCCTATTCTTACTCAGACTGATGAAGGCTTTCGATCTTTCCTGGTTATAACCGCCCAGACAGACCTTGGCCTGCCTCAGTCCCGGGATGGTGTTCCAGAGACGAGCTCTTTTAGCCACCTCCTCCTTCTTGATTTCTTCTAGAAATACTTGGTCACTGACTCCACAAAAGGGCTCTGGCCCAATAAGAGGAGATACAGCGCCTTCCTTTGCCAGGGCGTCAGCTGCCTCATTACCATCCACGCCGACATGTCCCGGCACCCAATGCAGGGTAACTTTATTGCTCCTGCCTAGTTCATTAAGTTTGCCTAGGCAATCCCATACCATTTTAGAACTGAGTACGTAAGAGCTCAGTGCTTTAATGGCCGCCTGACTGTCGGGTAGGATAACAATCTCCTGATTCCGATATCCCCGATCAAGGTTCAACTGAGCGCACCTTCCAATAGCGTAGATTTCCGCCTGGAAGATGCTAGGAAGAGTAAGAGTAAGAGAAAATAAAAAAAAATAAAAAAACCTAGCAAAAAAGTAACATCAAAAACGACTTTTTCTTCTTTTCTTAAAACAAACTTTCTATTATGAATTATACAAATCTAATGTAATACTCAGTAGAAAAAAAAAAATACAAAAATACCACTCCCACTATGTCCTAGACATATTTTTTAATCGTGAGAAAGTTTCTCATATATGTATAATAAGAATACTGAATGTATTGTTGTGAGAAATTCCCACAATTCATATAGGTTAAATCTTACTTTATACAGGCTGAATGAAATAAACTTTATAAATACAAAGAAATATTTTTGTATATTCATTTAAATAATAATATGATAAAATAAATCTATAAAAAAAAAAAAAAAAACTGATTGAATTTTTTTATTTCTAGATAATAAATATTAATTTTCTTTAATTAAATTTGCATATTACTTATTAATTAAATTAATTTGAAATTAAATTGGCATATTGTAATAAAAAAAACATATCTGATTAAATTCTTGAAACAAAATATTCAATTTGGTGAGGATCAATCAAGAAAGAAACATTGAATTATGCCAACGTTTCGACAGAATTTCCTGTCTTTATCAAAGCTTTATTGTATAGATAGTCGTGAAGATGGGTGGAGAAAGAATTTTTTAAAACATACACATTTGTTACATCGCAGAAACATAATAAAAAAGAAAATTAAAAGTTACTAATGTCTTGTCTTAAATCATCTAAAGAATATGACTCCATTTTCTGTAGATGATTTAATACAAGATACAAGTAACTTTTAATTTTCTTTCTTTATGTTTCTGCGATGTAACAAATGTTTATTTTTAAAAATTCTTTCTCCACATCTTCACGACTATCTGCGAGTATTAAAGCTTTGATAAAGGCAGGAAATTCTGTCGAAACGATGACATAATTGAATGTTTCTTTCTTGATCGATCCTCAACAAATTTTTTCACAACATAATTCAACAACGGTCAACAAATAATTTTATATTCTGAAAAAAAAAAAAAATTCAGAATATCTTGAGGACAGACAGGTAGGTAGGTTAGCGAGTAATTTCACTGTTCCTTCTTATATTGATTTGATAATTTCATCATTCAAAACCAAGGATTTTTAGAAATCTCATTCTAGGAAGAGGATTTATCCTCCCTAGAAGTTATATAGATTTTTAGGATTTCATAAGAAAGCAAATCCATTTCGGTAATCCTAGAATCAAAGCGGTTATCAACTTTTTTTAATTTACTTCAACCAATAATGATCACTCGTATACTACAAATCGATATTAATATATTGCTAAACATAGTAAAAAACAAAGATTGATTTTATTTTACTATCTTTTATTAAGATTTATTTGTTAACAAAAACTATGAAATAAATTCATTATGCAATAAAAATAAAAAAAATAAGTGAAGTAATTAATTTACCATATGAACTTGTAGATAAAATACCGATTTTATATTCAATATCAATTATCTGCACTATGCAGTTCGAAGTGTATTGGAACAGGCAAAACTAAATTCATAGTTAAGTCATTCTCTGATTTAATAAAGCCTTTTGCATAATTAAAATCAAGCATCCATTGCATTTGCATTCACTCACGTCATTTGCTTTTGCCAGCGCCCATGAGGCTCTCACCTTATTAAGTAAACAAAAAATGAATACGTCAAATATTTTATCTCCAAAAAATCAATACTGAAATAGATTTTTCAAATGATAGCCTTCTTTCAAAAAAAAAAAAAAAAAAAAATGCAAAGTTTAACCCACATTAAGGTTATTAAAAAAAGTTACGCTTGACATAAGCAATGCAGCTTCAAAATACGGTAGCAACCACTTATTATCAAAAATGTATCATAATGTACAGTGTTTAATTTACTAACAACTGTATAACTTGACAACTTAATTGTGGAACCTGAACGCTTGCTACGCTCTGCCAAATCTGCCCAAATCCTTCTCGTCATTTAGCTCCACTTCAGCAATCAAGTTGTCATGCTATATATAGTGTGCAAACATTTATATAGTAGTCGCAGACAAATAATAACATTATTTGTAAACAACTTTAACAAACTACCATCCTTTTAAAGTCAATCCGTAAATTTCACATTAAGAAAAGCGGTCAGACTTTGGTTATCACTGTACAAAAAAACAACATCATTTATCAAATAATTGCCTCGTAAAATTTTTATATTCGATATTTGTTGATTATATTCGAAAGTTAAACTGTAAACAGCATCTAAATTTTAAGTGTAAATTAATTGCATTATTCTACTATTAAAAACATCTATTTCTTGAAATGTTTATATTAAACACTAACTGCCTAAAAATTCTTTTCAATACTACACCATAAACATTCAAAGTAAAGCCAACCCAACAAATTCGAGCTATTTGTATTATTATTATAAGTACTTTATTTTTTTTAAAAGAATAATACAGTAGGTGCTAAAATACATTAGTACAAAAGCATGGCAAAGAGCCGTCTGCTAGAGCTTACAACCAATTACGAAAAAACAAAAAATAATACAAAAAAGAAAAATTATGAAAACATCAAGAATTACACTAGAACTGAAACAGAACTGGAATAAGATATCAAAGTAAAAAGGAAAAAAAAAAAAAAAGTATTAACACAACTAATGGTTAAATAAATCAAACATCGTTTTATAAATTACAACAAAAAACTGAAAAGCTAACCTAAAGGGTCTGAGATCCTGACGTGCCTAACTCTCCAAGCGTGGCGGGCATAAGCAATTAAAGGATGACAAGGCCGTTGTCCGGATAGGTAAACAATAATTTCTCCTCCAGAAAGTGAACATTTGCCGAGATGGAGGAGCCGCACATCCAATAAAGCAGGACATTCTGCCAAGAAGTGAAACAAATCCTCCCGTACTTGGCAGTTACAGAGAGGAGAAATTATTGAATACATTGAAATTATTGATTGAAATTATTGATACATTTCTCGTTCGGAATCTTTCTTCAACCAAGGGGAATAATTTAGGTATAACAGTTCTGCTCTTAGTTTCAGCAACCAGCATATCTCTGAGAGTCTGAGGTTATTGAATAGGGACGATGTTACAAATGACTTATGGTCAGTGATTAAAGTTTTATACAAAAAAAAGCGCTCAGAATTCCCTGCACGACAGAATGACTCTTCGATGCGAACTGATCTAATTTTATTAAGTAGGTTCGAAAGTTGATCACTCCATTTATCACGATCATTAAGAGTGCAAGATAGGTCGCTGGAAAAATCACGCGCCATCGAAAGCCAGTGTTTAAACCAAAACAGTTTCTTCTGAATGATTTCAGTTGCGACAATTTTCGGGAGGCGATGATTGTCAAGAGCTAGAGTTCTGAGGCAGTATTTGAAGTGCAGAGCAAGGGTGAAGGTCTCCAACGGTTCAAGAGCACACTCAATCGATAGCACATAATTAGGCGTTGGAGAGGGAAGAGAGAATAATTTTTTTAAGAAAAATCTTTGGAATTTTTCAAGGATGTCATAACGCTGAAATCCCCAAGATTGGGCACCATATGAAAGAACTGCTCGTGACACACTCTTGAAAATCCTATATTTGGCGTCGAGAGGAACGTTCTTATTAAGAATAAAGTTAGCCCAAACCCGGTTTAAACCGAGCTTAGCTATAGACACTTTATTTTCAAGGTGGGGGACCAGGGACATACGCGGAGTTAAAATGATACCCAAATACTTATATATTGATAAGGATGGATAGTGGATCCGATGTATCCATGTGCTCCATCCTTACTGACCTATTTAAAACAAGGATATGATTTGAAATTGAAACTATTATGGAGCTATTTGTATATTATGCAGAATTCTCAAAATCTGTAGATCAACCAAGAAAAAAAAAACGGACTTCAAGTTACATGAAATAGAGAATTCAAACTGATAAAATGACTTTTATGAGGAAAGCATAACTCTTTCTGCCATAACCCCCCCCCCCCCCGTTATAATGAATTTTCTCGGTAAAAATTTAATTTCAATGAAATGTACTGCTCTTTTTTTCTGGGCGTCATCAACATCTATGGCCGGCCTCCGGACAGTGTTCTACTCGCTACAGAAAACACTGTGCATTACCGAACAATGAGCTTTAGAGGCTCCTAGGAAGAAAAAAAATCTAATATCATCATTTTAATACCGGTCACAAATAAAATTACTGCTCAATGTAATTTATATTTTATGTAAAAAGGATATTATATATATTTTATTTTGCCAAAACGTTTAATTTTAATGCACTTTTACCGCAGAGCTGGAAAGCATCAGGGACATTTTCCCCGTGGTAGCTGCTTCATATTGTGGTCATCGACCGGTTTCGGGCGTTCGCCCATCTTCAGGATGGTGTTTTTCAGACAGTGTAACAACATAGACTTGCACAGTGTCTGTGCAAACGCACCCTGAAGATGGGCGAACGCCTGAAACCAGTCGATGACCACAATATGAAGCAGCTACCACGGGGAAAATGTCTCTGATTTCCCTGCTTTATTTGCCTAGTTAGAAATTTTGCTAACTATATCACCTTCCTATTTCTTTATATTCTTCCTTATAAACTATTAAAATTTCTTTTCCAACTTTTACCAAACATTCTAGGAGGAAATTTCAGGGAAAATATTAAGAGAATTTTCCCATATCTATGGGATACTTAAAAGGATACCTTACCAAAGTTATAATTTTTTTTTTTTCTTTTAACAAATTGTATATTATTATTTTGAAGTCAACATAGAAGTGTGACGTCATACTTTCGGCGAAACTATTGTTTAATAAATATTAAACAAAACAAAAAACTAATCGAATATTTAAATTATAAAAAAAAGGAATGTTTTCACCATTCCTTAATAAAAATGATATAATTTATCAAGTAATGAAAAATCATGTTAAAAAACAAAGTCCAACAAGAATGGCCTTTGAGAAAATCCTTGACAATCTATTCCATTGTAATTTTTTCTTTTATTTTCTAGTAGAACTATCTTTTATTGTTTTTATATAACTTTAAAGTAGAAATAGGCTGCGTTTTTTTCCTTTTTTTTTTTTTTTTTTTTTTTTTTACTTTGAATTATCAATTTTTGTGAGCGGTTTCTTCTTTTTTTTTTTTCTTTTAAACAATAGACACAATTCTTGGAAATAAATTAAATAATTGTAAAAAAAAAAAAACAAAAAACAAATAAACAACCAAATGCAAATCATTAAAAGATATCGTGCTGTAATAAACAGTCTATTCTAAGAAATATTAGCAAACTTTAAATATGGAACGGGGAACCTTCACATGAGATAGCCTGTCACTAGATACTAGCAGGCACGCTAAGACAGACACCTAGTGTCATTTCTGATTTGTTATCATGAAATTATAAACTTCCTTTATACACTTTCTTTTTATTCTTACTTAATAAGAGAGAAACTAGAAGTGGCTCTTAGTTTTAGGAGTATTAAGTTACTGATCACAGAAGATTCGAAATTAAGTTGTGCTTGGAAAAAAATTCACTTTTAGAGTTCCTCAGGGAGCGCATAAAAAAAAACTGGTTTCAGAAAATGGTCCCCACTTCATTCTATCTCATGTACTCTCTCTCTCTCTCTGTCATGAGTAGGTATGAATAATATATGAACAGTATTGCGGTCGAAATTCTTTAATGGAAAGTACCACTTTTCTAAAATCTATTTCTTAGTTTTAGGCGATTGGATGGTATTCTGTCAAAAGTGGAGCATTCTACTACCCAAAGATGGAACAAGTTGTGCGACAAGTGCAGCGCTCTATAATCAAAAAGTGGAAGACTTATTTTATAGAATAAATTAACTGCTGGTTTTTACTTAGGCATATGAAAAAATTTATATCTAGTGCTAAACGAAACTTAAACGGAATTAAACGTATTGTGCAATTGTACAATTTGTGCTTCTTTCTATTAAGTTTATATTAAACGATAAATGAAGCTTATTTCACTCTTGCTTTTCTCATACAGCGATTTTATTTCGAACGGGTTTAAAAAAAAAAAAAAAAAAATTAAAAAAACTTGATACACACTAATTTACATTTAAGGTCTATCATTTTTATCTGAAATATCTTTTTCTGAGAAATATTGATTTTACGGCGTTCTGGGGAAAATGGGAAAAGTAAGGGCCTTTCTCTCGCTAAAGTATCATGTCAGCAAAATATATGCTTGTCCACTTTTTAAATAATGTTAACAGAAATTAAATGTATTGCCTATAACCGATGAAATATATCGAGTGACTAGAGATGCTAATATTTACTAAATGCAGTTATTATTTGCAGTTTTCCAAGATTATCTGGTTAATGATTATCTTTAAAGATAAATTTATTTAAAACTTCTTATACTAATTATCAGAGTTGAGCAGTAAGTAGTTAATTATAACTTGATAACTAGGAGTAAGAGGAAGTAAAAATGATTTTAATAAAAAAGTGAAAGGCCAATGAGGGTAAGCTAAATATTAGATGATAAAAGAGAATCCCTCTAGGAATAGAAAATATTTTTTCTATTTGTTGGTGTCTGTAAAATCAACTCACAGTCAGAGGGATATGTTTCTCAATATAGAAAGCATTAAACGGCGGGGATTAGAGTTTGGAGACAGAACGCTAGAAGAATAGAACACTATTGGTTCCTGGATTGAATTTTAGACAGCGAGCTTCCTTAGATTTTTCTCGCCTTAGAAGATCTATGGATTACCAATATCCATCAATGGACTTACTTTCTATATGGGACTCCTATATTTGGCACTTTTACTTCCAACAACGTGATTAGCCAATTATTTATTCATTTCTAATTATTTCTTAGAAAAATATTGTGTAGATTTTTTTTGAAACAAATTTTTAAGCCAGACATATTTTATACGTAATTTCTCTATATAACAAAAGAAATCTGTTGTGATATATACACACACACACACACAACTTTCTCTTACTCCAGTTTTAAAAATTGTAATTGACAAATTTTATGGTTAGTATATATAAATTTAAGGAAATTCATCGGTATTATTATGAGAAAATCGCCAAAAACTTAAAAAAAACTGTTTAGTAAACACGCAATTCCGGTTTATTAATTTTCCTTGAAATTCAGAATTTTGGCATTCTATTTATTTCTAATCAATTTTGTCAAGATTGTAGAATTGTATAATCAACTAAGATATCATTTATAGGCAAACATAACCCTACTCCTTCTCCGAAAGACCATATAAATGACTTTACCCGGAGAAATGTTGCAAATAAAAGTTGTAGCTCTTTATATGTGTGTAGTTCACGTTCATTGTTTAAAGAAAATCGTTGGAGCTGTATTCGAGAAAATACCAACAAAAAAACTGAAAAATACTTTTCAGTAAAAACGCACTTCCGGTCATCTGATTTTCTTCAAACTCGGAATTTCAACAATACATTTAATTCTAATTAATATTATTAGATGATAGAATTGTATAATAAACTGAAATAGCACTTTAGAGGACAACCTAATCCCGTCCTCCCACCAAAAGTGCCCTTAAATGCCTTTTCCCGGAGAAATGTTTCAAATTAAAATGGTAAATCTTTATATGTGTAGTTGATAATAAGTTTTAAGAAAATCGTTGGAGCCATTTTTGAGAAAATTGCAAAAAAAATGAAAAAAAAAACACTCAGTAAAGTGGTACTTCCGGTTGAGGAATTTTGGCAGATAACGTACTGTCGGATCCCATGGTGATACCCAAACGGAATATAGAGTTCGAACTTTCTGCGATTTTTCGTTTTTGAGCTATGCGATGATTCACATACATAAGTACATACATACATGCATACACACACCCACAGACCATTTGCTAAAAACCACTTTTTTGGACTCAGGAGACCTCAAACCGGATATCTCCGTGAAAACTCGATATCGACAATTTGACGCGATTACTTGCTCTTACTAACACTAAGAGAAAGTAAAAATGTCCTTTTTTATTATATTATTTTTTTTTTATATTTTGTGCCCAAAACACTCACATATCCCGCACGCCAACATCCCATTCGTTAATACCGTTTTTTTGCTTTCATTATCGGAAGACCTCACAACGATTTTTAACACGATCGATACTTACTTTTATCGAGAATGTAAAAAACTGTAAAAAATAAAAAAGTATTAAAGAATATAAGAATTACAGAGTGAACATGAAAAGCAGCTGTAAGAATGAATACATGCAAATGGTTTCAACACGGTCCCTAACATTAACTATCATTACGGTAAAACATGATTACTTTTTCGCTAATGTATTAGTCTTTCTACTTCCTTATTTCTCTTCCAGGAGCTCTACAGCTCATTATCCTGTGATGGATAGTGTTGTTTGTCCTGAGGCCGGCAGTGCACTGATAAGGCTCCGGACGCTAATGTTCAAAATGTTGACGCGCCTTAAAAAAAAAAAAAATAGCTTTAAAGCTACAGAAATCATATTTGTTGAAGAATTACACGATCCTATTGCAGACTATGGATCCATTTCAGATTACCGTCTTATTCATAGAAGGTCCTTGTTAAAATACAAGAATTCTATATATATACTATTCATGTATAGTAACTCAATATGTCGGTGGGATCTTATTAATTTCAAATTGGAGAAGCTATAAAAGGATATTCATGTGAAGTTAATGATGTTTCCAAAACTATATGAAAACTCTGCAGAACAGAATACTACAAATACATGGTTCCATTGAGATGGAACCTACATTATTAATTAACTGAAATTAAGGTGCAACAAATTCACAGACTCTAACTTACAGCAATTTTCTCTCACTCAGTTCCGATGATAGAATTTTTCTTAATAGTCATTTCTAAATTGCTAAGTTGACCTTAACCCCAACCAGGTGGGCAACTTTCATTTTGCTAATCGTATGCCTATACAGAAGAAAACATAATGTCTCAGTTTCACCAAAATGTTTTCCAGCTTTCCTTTTTATGTGTAAAATTATTACGAAATTTAAAAAACAAATTATCATTACATCTGTTTTCGAGAAGTTTTGTTTCCAAGAGGCAGGATAATTTTTCTTCAATCAATTTTTGGATTTTCCAATTTTTGCAAATATTAATTGAAGCAATAGAAACTTATGTATGAATGGATGAACTTATGTATGGGTGTAATAGTAGAAACTGAAATTTTATTTTTAAAACTAAAATACCTATCCGTACATTTTAAAACTAGCTGAAAATTCATTCTTCAAAAGAGTTTACTTTTTGCTTTATTTAGCAATTCTGATTAATCATGAGTAGGTTCGAAGCTAAATAATATTTTGCATTTCCAGTGAAGGTGTTCTGATTGTTTCAATAATATCAGAAATATAATATATCTCTGGAATACACCTTAAAAATAAAATGATTATTAAGTAAAATAAAGAATGTGAGATTTATTAACAGTCACAAAATAGCAAAACAATATTTATGAATAAGTTAAAAAAAACTGTATAAGGGGAAAAACAGCCGATAATTCACGAACAGTACCGATTAGAGTAGAAGAAGTTATAGTGTTGATGATCCTGATAAGATAATAGGGATGAATCGGTTTTGGTTAAGGCAGAAGAGAGGGGAATAAACAGTACCAAGTAGAGTAGGAGTGTTGGTAGTAGAGGAATGACTAGCACGTTTGTTGTGTGTAAGGAGAAATTGGTAGTAGGGGTAATTTGGCCATGGCCAACAGGATAAGGCAGTTTAGGCGGGTGTGGTGATAAGTGGAGACAGTGGAAAAGGGCAGACAAAGGGCTTGGGAGGCGGCTGTGGCTATGAGATACAAAGAGCAGACACGAGGGCAGACAGTAGTGCTGGTGGTATTGCCCCCTTTGTACTGTTGTCGTCTGCCTCCAATTTATGCGGCCAGAAGCCTTTTGCTAGGTTTGCCGTTGGTAGAGGGTGGTAGATGGGTTCCAGAGCACTAAGAGGACAGTCCTCACACAATCTCTCACTCTTGTACCCCTTCCCTTTTGACCAAACAGTTTAGTGCCTTTGTGGCTGTAGCCCCACTCATGCCACATTTCTAACTCACCGGTTTTGTCTATACCTTTCCTTCCTTGTTATGCCTAGGCTACTACAGCTCAGCACTATTCCATCACCAACCATACTGGTATAAGGTAAAGACGACTTGTTCCTTTCCTTGCATACAAGAAATTCACCAATTCTTTTAAGTGCCAATTTGGCATATCTCTCTGCCCATTTATTTACTTCCGTTGAAATGTGGCGGAGAAAGGGGAATCCACTTGAAAAACATTAACTAAATTGTTAACAATAAAATATTACCAGATTTGCTTCCACCATTTTTGTAGTTTTTTGTTTTTATTTATGTTTGTTGGATTCTGTTATTTCTTCTTCGTCTTAAGCAGTATGATTATAATCCAACTTTAAAAAATATGTCTTCATGGAAAACTAAGCTACCAACGGGACGGATATGATTAGTCTTCATTTTTGACATTGTAATCCTGATATATATATTTCAACATAAGACGATCTAAGACCTATCATGAAAGTATGGTTTAAAAATAAGTAAAATAATATCATTCAGATTACACCTTAATTCATTCTTTAAGATCCAAAGAAGATGTGAAGCTAAAAATTTTAATAATTATTTGTATATTGGCCGCATTTCCTTTGTAAACTGAATAAATGAATTTCACAAATCATGCATTTTTTTTGTGCTTATTCTGTCACGTAATAGTTAGCTTTAGACGTTTAGAATATTTAATTAGGTTATTATAATGTTGTACATGGAAACAAAGCTGACCTTTGAAATCCGATAATAAATCCTATTTGTTGGTTTTGTTTAGGTAGATAATTTATTTATATCATTATTTACACTGACTGATCCTTTATTCACTTTGATACCAAAAGTCTTTACCTCTCATACAATCTGAACTTAAAATGAAATTGAGATTTGCAATCTTCTGAGACATTATTAGTAAAAAGGATTTTAGGCGCAATGGTTTCAGCTGAAGAAATTTGTGCAATAGTAAGTAGGAAAAGTATATGGCGGCATTTCAAAAATGGGGGGGGGAAATAAGCCTTCAAGATGGGTCAAGATCAGGTTCGATTATGAGGAATTGCTCGAATATGTGAAGAAAGATCCCCATATGCGACTACTCAATGATTAGGGGTTCTCAAGTTTCATCATATTTTTTGAAGGATTATATTCAAGAAAGCCGTTTTTCCATTTACTTTTAAATGAAACTTATTTTTGATGCACAAAAACTTTTGTAACAATCTAGTACAGGGAAAAATCGCATGTACAATAATGACTTTATGGAAAAATAATGATACAAAAGTTAAATTTTAGTCGATTTGGTTTTACTTACATAGCCCACTTACCAAAAAAAAAATAATGAATATATATGAAAACACTGAACGAAGATTTAATCCAAAAGTAGATCAAACTATTTCACTTAAACTTAGTATAATGCCTACAGCAGCAGCGGTTTGAAGCCTATTTTCAAGAAACTGATTCTAAAGTTGTTGAATGCCTCGCTGTTTAGTTCCATCGCTTAAGATTCAAGTATGGCAGAAATTGAAAGATTGAACAATTGATATGGCCTTAGTAGTGTTTTATACCAAATTGTTATCTTTACGACCTTTCTTATTGCTGTACGAGGGCGTATTGCGTTCGTGACAAACTTTCCAAAGGTTTTCATCACAATTAAAATGTTTTGTGGTTCTTCGAAAGGGGAAGAAAATGTTTTTTGATAAATGGCCCTGTCTGATAAAGGTGTGATTGGATAGTTGTGCAGATACTACCAACCCATGAAGGTTACTACCGTACACAGTACTTGGTACTCCGTAAACCAAAAAATGTCAATACTCTGAGCAATTTGGAGAAATTGTTATTATATTTTCAATGAAAAAGTAATAGACTGATAAAATTTAGAATACATTACTTAAATTTTATCAACTTCACTGATGATCCATTTTATTTTCTCTTCTTAATTAATCCTAAAATTACTTTTAAAAGTAGAAAAACCCGTAAAATGTGGAAGCATATTCAAGCCTTAAAACGTTCCTAAGGCCTTTATTTTTTTCAACACCACTCACTAAGTTCTTTTTAGAGTAAGTATTTGCCATTAAGGCGTTAGTGACCCATGAAGTTCTTTTTATTACACACCCACTCCCTCTCGCAACTGACTCTTACTCTTCATTGCAGACCAGCGTAGCTGTAAGTTCATTGTGAAGGACATGGAAATGGTTCAAGAGAATAATTAATTGTAAATTATGTTTTTTTTGCTTACAAGTAACAATCTACCGCATACAGAAAGTAAATGAAATTTTCAATTCATCTCTATAAAAACTGAAAATTAATCAGTAATCTGGAGTATATTTAGTAAGCAATATATCTTGTCAAAAATAAATTAAAATAAGAAGAAAGTATCTGCATTATCTACGATAATGTATCTACGTAAGTATCTATGCTGGGGGTCCTCTGTGAGTGTCCAAAAATTTCTCTATGGAGAGGGACCAAACCCTACGCTCTCCAAAGCCCCTCTAGAGCAATATACATATACAAGAAAAACAACAAGAAACCGGGTCGAGAAAAAATCCAGACGGGATCTAACCCATCTAAGATTCACCGCAGTCCGAACAAATCGGACAATAACCTTAAAGGGAAATAGCCCAAGCTCTTCCACAGTACCCTTTACCTACCATAGGTCCTGAACCTAATTTCCTCACAATTAAAGCAATCTGTCATAAGGTTTCCTCCTCTGCCTTTTACAAAAGACTCTACAAAACAAATCTGGCATTGTGGAGATGAGGGGATCCAACGAGATTCCTGAGAGAGTTCATGAAAGACACAACATCTCACTAATAGCTCTGTCCGGACACCCATTGAGCATTTTAGACTGCCGACAAGCAATGTGCTCATCCATAGGGATGAATACTGTGAAGCTATCCATGACTGGGTGCTTGGCAGAATGTGCGTGCCTGAAAACACATCAACAGCAGGCTCGAGACCATGAAAGGGAGAGAGATAGAGCGAGGCGCTTAATTTGGAAAACCTTTCCTATTCCTCATTCTCAAAAATTCCCATATGACTTGGTACCCAGGCTAGAAGCACATCCTTAACGAAGAAAGCTCCTCCAGTCTTTTAGAACATTTTAGTACCAACCTGGAAGAGAAGATTCCTGCACTCAGTGGCTTCAACGCAGCTCGATTGTCCGAGCAGATACAAACATCTCTTAAATTAGTGTTATGTACGTACACTCTCGTCCAAAATCTCTTCTCTCTGATCACTCTCTCTAATCTCTCTGAATAGCATTAGAAAATATCGATGTCCCCTGAGGGAACTGGGACTGATGTTTTTTGGGACGAAGAACAGACATTCGGAGCTTAAGGGCATGGGCAAGTTTCCTAGCCTCTTCTAGGCGGAAAATCATTCAATCAGAAGATGTGTCCAATGACAGGACAAGATCTGACAGGAAATATCGGATCAGGAGATTGTAATCCTATCAATAGCCAGGTCGCCATTAATTCACTGAGTTCATATGTCATCAGTTCAAAAATAATGTAGGAATGCCTCGACAAATTCAAATACTTCGGTAGGAACAGTATAATCCGATGGGTGTCAGGGCATGTTGGCGGGGAAGGATATGGGCATGGCCGACAACCTGACCAGGGAAGGCGCTGTATCCTCTTCTTATGGGACCGAAACTATTTTTGTGGGATAATCAACCGGTCTCTTCGGGAAGAGCTCAGAAATGATGCGGAAGGGAAGAGAACGCAGCTCTCGAAAAACCCTCGCAGGACTGAAGCATGTTACACTTGTCTTTGTGGTTATGACCAGAAAATCTGAAGCGTGCATCATTCTGAGTAAAAATAAGCTTTCCATGTTTACGGATTTCCTCGCCGAGTTTTGCAGACTCAGGGGGCCCCTGAAGTAAGCTGGGCCTAGATCGCGATAGCAACTGCAAATTCTGAGGATAGTTCGAGGAGAATCCATGCCACTCCTAACGGACGGCGACGCTATCATTCAGAGAAGATATGGAAGAATGTGAACTTACCAATGTTGGAGGAAGGTATACCCTCCTTAGTTTCTGAGATTTCAGAATGGTCTCATCCTGGCACCATTATGGGGACACAATATACTTCTTTTGGTCGCAATGCAATATAACAATAAAAAGCCAATTCTCCTTATAGTACCGTTTGTAACATTAAACACTACCGTGTTAGTGGAATGTTGATGTACGGCCCTAGAGCATTTCATACGATTTCAGGAGAGCAGTTAACCCAGGAAGCCCACAATTTTGGCTTGAGTTGCTTCCTTTGTCATTCGGCACTAATTTCTTATTTTTAACCAGACTCTTAAATTGCTGTTTTCTTCAACTGCAAATAGAAAAAAATAACAAAAAGAATTTGAATGGTATTACGCTAAACTTATTCAAAATGGACGATGCAAACTCGAAAGAGAAAATAAGAAAGTGAGAAGAATTATAAAAATTAGTTGAACAATACAAGACAAAAATAAAAATAATTTTCAATGTTGATATAAATGAGGAAACAAGCAGAACAATAATAGGAAGGGAACATAAGGGATAGAAAGAGGAAAAAGGGTTCATCCCTCTTCTTATCTTATGTGTTCACTTAAGTCTGTACAACATAGCGGGATAAGAGCGGGGCAGATCTGGCAAGCAAGGAGGAGTGAATCAATGGTGAAGCGGAAGGGACGAAAGTGGAGAAGGGAAGTAACGTCCTGCCTTCCAGGTCTACCAACCTACAACCACACACACACACTAGAGTACATACACACTCACATGCACACACAATTGCTCACACTAAAGTAAAACTGTCTTTCTCTCAACAAACAAAAAGACAGAAACTGAATTCACTTTGCCGCCTTGTACTTGAGTAAAGGGAAAAATACTAAAAAGAAGATTGTATGTATGGAGGAGGGTCATTGTTGTATACTGCACAGTTTTCTCTACAGTCTTACCAACACGCTATAACTACAAAAAAAAATACATACCTTTGATTTGATCGGAAAAGAATAAAGTAAATCTTCGCGTTGACTCAAGTATAACCTACATTTTTTATGATTGCATCATTGTACCTTTTCTCTCCTATATCTACGACATCTTTAATCTCTTCCTTATTGTAACACTGATTATTTAGCCACTAAACACTCCTTCAAGTTCTTGTAATAATGAGTTAATGTTGGAGAATATATTTTAGAATAACTGTTCAGAACTTCGCGTTTAGATTTTACAATCCCATATTTGAAACGATTAGACTACAGGACTTAATTTAGGGAATTAATGGAGAAGTTAAATACAGATCTATGAAGAACATTGATGTCAACCTACTAGTGTTGCTTCATTCAGTCATATATTACGGCCAGTTATTGCGCACAAAAGGGCCACTAGTGGCATAACAAGTGGGTTAAAACAAACAAACTGTCGCGAAATTGTCGCAAATAAGTTTTCTCGCCATTCTTTTGTTTTTAGTTTGCACTGCATTCCGACATTTTCACAGCCAGCATGGAGACTTCGAAGAGTTTTTTCAACGATCCATACACAAAATGCAACATTTAAAATCAAATACCTACAATTTTCGATTAAACTGAAATATAACAATACTTTTAAAAGTTATATTATTTTATTTTTTATTTAGAAATTTGCAATCTGTATTATCATATACACAAAAGAAAATAGGATAAGATGAAGGAACCGGGATGTACGGAGGAGGATAGAAACTATCCAGAGGGTGTAACATCCCCCCAGAATGTCTCGAACTCGAAGTACTGGCGATTCACACGGGTAGTGGATAGTGGTGGCGAAATACTACCAGAAATGGATTAGGGCAATTAGAGAGGAAAGCAGAAATGGTATTTATAAAATTTTGTCTTGGCAAATTGTTTATACAATTGGGGTATTCAAGATGTTATGGTTAGTGAAGTTTTGGAACATAGTAAGAAGCGTCAACTATCTGTCGAAATAGTTTGGATTGGAATGTCTGAATAGTTAGTATATTTGTAGATTTGGCTGGACCGAATAGTTCTAGTATGTAAGTCCCCATTGGCTTGAGTTTGATTATATATATTTATATTATATCAATATTTTTAGTTCCAGAAGAAAATTTCCGAGAAGGATGTAGGAGAAGTTTGGCCGGTTTTTTTGGCATTAAATTTTATGGGTTCTATATGATTCTTTTATCTGTGAAGAGCCCAGGATAGGCGTACTAGATGTTCATCAGGAAAAGCTTGCTGGTAGAGTAAACATGGAAACAAGTTGGAAATTTTTATAAGCTCATTTTATTTAATTTCCCACTATTTTTCCTACAGCTTATAAATATAAAACTAATGAATTTTTTAATTGTTTTTTTTTTCGTCTATTGGTTGCGACAGTTGTCCTAGAAATCGTCAATATGAGATCCATAAGCAGGATAAATATTTCATCATTTCATAAATAAATTAAATAAAACCACGAAACCCATAATTGTAAATTTAAAAGCTTGCAAAAATTACCCTTTGGGTAACTAACGAAATGAAGCTTTTCAAAAAGTTGATAGTTTTAAAGTACAAAAAATTATATAAGACAAAGTAGTAAAAAAATCTGATTTGAAATATACACACATACACACACACACACACACGCGCGCGACTTTTTCATACTCGTGTTAATACAATAATATATAAAATGATAAATTTTTCATTAAACTTCAAATTTGGGACATTTATCCAAATACAAAAAATATTTAACACCTAACGAACGGATGGAGGACAAGTACCAACCTACCAAATCAAGAGCCAAAGCTAGAGAAGTGATTACATTTTTTGGGGGGGGAAAAGTTTCAATTAAAACGATACAATTATATCTACAGGCAGTTAGCATTGTAAATTTGCAAGAAATCGATACAGCTATTGTGGAGAAAATTACAAAAAAACTCAAAACTATTCTGTAAAGATTAACTTCCGGTTAGCCGGTTTTCTTCTAATTTGCTCTGTAGCAACGCTTCTAATGTACAATATTAAATACATGTAATTATACATAGTGATAGAACCATACAATAAATTGAATAGTGCTTTAAAGGAATAATACAATAAATTAAATAGTGCTTCAAAAATGTTTGAAATAAAACTGATATGATGAAGGTATTTATGCCATTTATGTGAATAGAGAAAAAAATCGTTCAAGCCGTTTTTTTTAAAAAAATCGCGAAAAATTGAATAAAACATTCAGTAAAGTTGCAGTTCCGGTTTGTTGGATTTCGTCCGAAACCTTCGTGTCACAGTAGCTGTCGTGATAAATAGTTTAACGAAACAGTAAGTTTGAGTTTCATTGCATAGATATTTTGTTCACAAACACAGACAGACGCAAAACACACCAGACCATTCGCTAAAAAAAAAGAATTTTTTCTTAATCATGGCGCCTCAAAACATGTATTTCCGGTGAAGAGAAAGTAAAAACAATAATTTAATAATAAAAAACATGATTTCAAAAAAAAAATTTAAATTCATAATAATATAAATCAGTGCGCGCACATGTACAAAGAAACGAATAATTATGACAAAGATTTATTTTTTCTACAAGAAAAAAATAAAAAAACTTAAAGAGAGATTTCCGAATAATGAAAATTTGCATGATTTTCTTTATGCCAAAACCGCGTAATTGGTACTTGAATGAAAAGTGGACCGCGCGTAGAGTGGGAAATTTAGTAGAATAAAGGAGTTTGTTTATTTAAACAAGGATGTTCATTTGAAAAACCGAGTATTCGTTAGCTTACAAAGAAAAAAAAAAAAATCTGGTGTAAAACACTCACACAACTTTCTCTTACTCCTGTTCTCAAAATTATAATTAACAAATGTTATAATTTGTGTACCAAATACGTATAACGAAAACTGAAAAAGCTGTTCAGTAAAAGCGCACTTCCGGCTCACTAATTTTCTTAAAACTTGGAATTTTGGCCATCTATTTATTTCTAATTAATTTTGTTTGGATGATAGAATTGTATAATCAACTCTGGATACCACTTTAGAGGAAGCTGCAACCCCACCCACCCCCTAAAAGAGCCCTTAAATGAATTTTTCCAAAGAAATATCTTAAACAAAAGATGTAGATATTTGCATTTTTAATTTATATACGAAGTTTCAAAGAAATCATCGGAGCTATTTTTGAGAAAATTGCGAAAAAATGAAAAAAATCATTTAGTAAAGTGTTAATACAACCGCACTTCCGGTTATCCAATTTTTTTTCAAACTCGGAATTTCAACAACATAACAACATAATTTTGACAGATAACGCACCGTCAGATCCTATGATGATACCTAAACATATATCAAGTTTCAACTTTCTATGGTTTTTCGTTTTTGAGCTATGCTGTTCACATATACACACACACAGACCATTTGCTAAAAACCACTTTTTTGGACTCAGAGGACCCTCGAAAGGTGTATTTCCGGTGAAAACTCGATATCGAAAATTTGACACGATTACAATATTTCCTCTTACAAGGAGTAAGAGAAAGTAATATATTTAGGAGATTATGGATATTGAAGATTGATATGAAAACATTTTGAAGGTGTGGGGGAAAATTTGATCATTTCATCAATTTTTCCATAAGATTTGTATGTCTTATTGAATATTTCTATTAATTATATTGCGTTGTATATAATTTCAATTTCATATAAATTTTCACAAAAAAAAAAAATTAAGCTACTTCCGGTTTTTTTTTTGTTTTTTTTTAAAGAAATTTCCACGCATCCATTTTTTTTTTTCCACTGAATAATTCTAAAAATTAAAACAAATGATTCAATATCCAAACTTAGTTAAAACTTTTTTTTTTTTGTTTCTTAAGCTTTAAAGACGTCTCTTATACGTATATTAAAGTTAAGTTTTTAACCTAAAAATTTATTCAAGCTTACATAATAAGCACACCAAATGTTACAAATTTTCCACTAAAACAAACATTAACGGCGTACTTATTAATATAATGTGACAAAAGAATATCATGGCTCCTTCTTTCCTCCCTTCTGTAACTTAAAAGAATAACCGGGAAATTCAAAAGAAAATAAAGAAAGAAAAAGAAAAAAAAGTGAAGAAAAAAGAAAGATTTGCCAAGGAAGCAACGAAAAATAATGGAAGAATATTCGCCCACTATTCATACTAAAATGGTGCTGCCCTCTTGGTGCCAGCATTATCAATATTTTAATTAAAATCCATTTATTAGAAGGGCTGCCAAGTGTTAGATACCTCTCTCTCTGCCCCTCACGCAATCACTCTTTCTCTCTCTCTCTCTCTCTCTGAGGCCGAGTTTTTTTTGCCAATTTATTATTAATTTTATTTATTTATTTATTTTATTTAATAGGGGGGGCAGGCTCTTTGCAGGATTTTTTCTTCATTCTTTTTTTTTTTTGGAAAAAAATTTCCCCCTTAAGCTTCTAAAGAGCCTTTTTTTATTTTTCTTTTTTGAAAGAATTATCGCCAATAAGAGGCAATTAATTAACGTCACCTAAATTAGATTGAGAATATTCAAACAAAACAAACAAAACGATCTTTTAAAACATAAAAAGTATGAAACTAATGGCAGTTTTTTTTAAATTTATACTCCCTGAAATTAATTATTGTAAATATCATTAACATAAAAAGCTGAAATTAAAAAAAAAAAAAAAAATACTAATGGATCTGGGCGATTGTTTTTCACACTCTGATTCTTAAATTGGACATCTGCTGACACAAAAATTTGGAACATTTTTAAAATAAAATGCAAAATAGGAAAAAATACAATTCAGTATCTTCAATTCACTTCTTGTTTGAAGAACTCCCATTGCATTATACCCAAATGACAATGCATATTTTCCTGCAGTATTGTTTTGCTTTTGAATTATGCCAGTTGCATTGCTGTAAGTAAAACAAAACAAGTGGATTCAAAACAATCGATCGTAAGATCTAGTAAACAATTACTCTCTGGTAATCTGTTTTTCTTTTTGTTTTTAAACAGAAAAAGATGAGGTAAAAAAAAAAAATAATAATAATAATTGTTGTGGTGGTTGGTTCCGCAAAGCTGGAAAGCATCAGAGACATTTTCCGTGGTAGCCTGCTTTATTTTATGGTAATCGAGCGGTTTCGGACGTTCGCCCATCTTCAGGATGCGTTTTTCAGACAGTGTGACAACACAGACATGCACAGAGCAAATTCAGTTTACACACTCTAATACAGTTTACACCAAATGAAGCAGGCTACCACGGAAAATTCGCTGATGAGTTCTTATAGTATTTTAGCTGCCTCTACTCTAAATATCTAATAGTTGCTTAAGAGTTTGCACTCTGTGAGTGTGAAAACTAACTCTGCTCTGTGTTGCCACACTGTCTGAATAACGCATCCTGAAGATGGGCGAACGCCCGAAACCGGTCGATGACCACAAAATGAAGCGGGCTACCACGGAAAATGTCTCTGATAATAATAATTGGTTCAATTATAAAAAAAAACTAAGTTTACCCCAGATAGTTTAGCCCTAAATGGACTAAAGCTAAGCCAGGGGCTCTAAGAAAGGCGATTTTTCTTGAAGAGCGCTTGAAACGCAAATACTATGGTGCGGAAATTTTTTGGATTGCCAGGATTGGATTCATTGAAGATTTGACACCGTTTGACTGAATCCCATACTTCCCTCAGATATGCTTTAATATAGTCTTTACAAAATTAGGTCTTTACTGTGAAGGGAAGTTTAGTTCGGTTGTTGTAATGACATGGCAAGGTCATAGCCATGTCAAACCTTCACAACATATAACAAAGAAAGAATAATTTATAACTAGTGGCCTAGCCGGCTGCTGTCTTCAAGACAAGGCCGCGGCCAAACAAACAAAACAAGGGTCAATACTTTACATCAAAGCAAGCACCGATAAGCTGGCCACGTGACCTAAACACTGGTCACCGAACTAACCAAGGTCGCACACCAGGACAGATGTCTTGGTGTGAGTGTTGCTAACACTGATATAAACTTAGCCCCATTGGAAGAGGGGATGATTATACTTCAGTACGT
>JAAEAF010007294.1:0-74978 GCA_011037195.1 Triatoma infestans
CAAGGTATCGAAACAAATTATCAAAATCACGCATGGTTAAGCGGAAGTGCCATTCTAGCAGTTAAAAAGGTCGAAGTACTCGATATGGACAACATCATTCTAAACAGAATCGCAGGTGAAACAGTGACATACTTTGTGAGGAACCAGAGTGAAGTAGTGGATTTTCCAACGGAATTTCATAATTCACTCGATGTTCCCGGATTCCCGCCTCACATTCTAAATATGAAAGTTGGAGAGCCAATTGTATTACTCCGAAACATCAATCAGACAAAGTTATGGAATGGCACACGATTAGTAGTTACAAAGTTGATGAATAATCTAATTGAATCAACAATTCTCATTGGACTACATAAAGGTGAAGACGTACTACTTTCACGAAGACGTACTACTCATTCCGACAGATATGCCGTTCGAGTTCAAACGACTTCAATTTCCAATATGCCTTACGTTCGCTATGACTATCAATAAAGCGCAAGGACAAACTTTGCAAGTGTGCGGTTTGAAATTAGGAAACGAATGCTTCTCTCTTGGGTAATTATATGTCGCATGCTCCAGAGTCGGTAAACCATCTGATCTTTATGTTTATGCAGAAAACGGACAACAAAAAATGTAGTCCATTCACTAGCATTACAACAAAAAAAAGACTTCCAGTTAAAAACATTTTTACTTTCTTTCCTTTCTGCACACAGCAACGAATGATGTGTTTTGTTGTTGAATCTATGTTAACTATAATACTTCTATTTAATTTCCTAAAAATCAGACTGTGCCATAGCTAAGCGTGGCCGGGTTTAACTAGTTATTTATATATAATATTACTTTTAAGACAAATTGAATGTTTTTATATTTTTAACGTTTATAAAACAAGACATGACAAAGTAATAGGCCGTTTTATTGTCTAAATAACATTGACTACATTATATGGATCTTGATGTGTGTGTTTGTTGTAGTCAGAGAATGTGACATTAAGTCATAATGAACAATAATAGTTTAGTGCTCTAAAAAGAGAGAGAGAGAGAGAATGATAAAAAAAAATCCTATACAAACACAAAAAATACACATATATACACAAAGAGCCTTAAGCCATTTATCAAAACGTATTGCCTATTTATATTTTTGTATACAGTGTACACTGTATGTAGTGTGAGCATCGTTAAGGTTTTAGAAAATTGAAAGATGTGGGTCGTCGTTACAATAGATAAACTGTGACAGAGTGGTGGCGGTGGTGGTGGTGGTGGCGGGGGGGGGAGTTAAAAAAGAACGAAAGAAAGCCAAGTGTGAATTGTCATTGAAGGTATACATACATACATACATACATACATATATATACACTAAAACATGTTGTCTCATCGTTGGTATTACCACTAAGTCAGCAGGTAACCAAAAAGTAAGCTCTAAGTTAAGAGATGCGTGCACACGAATGGTAGCAATGACAGGGCAGGTGAAGTAATAATAAAGTTAACAATAAATATCGAAAATAAAGAACAGAACACAAACTTACCCCCACCCACTTACTTTTAATACCCAATAGATGAAAAAATATTTTTACACAAGACACAATTTCTTTTGTTAATATCATACGTGACATTTTATACAATATTTACAATACAAAATAAAATAAATGAAAATATTCAAACTAATAAGAAAATAAATAAATAAGAAAAAATCTGATGTGTGAATTAATTACACGATCTTTTTAAAATATAATATAATTTAATTGACGAAGTTTTATTTAAAATAGCGTTGTTTTTACATACGTCTAGTTGGTCATGCAGTTAAAAAAGAAGATGGTAGGCGGTTATTATGCGTAGATGTATAGCTGAGTGACCCTCGAGGGGACTGGGACGGGAGTGGTTGGTCCAAGGATCAAGCACTCTGAACCCATGGGTAATTTTCCCAGCATCTTCCAGGCGGAGATATACGCTATTGGAAGATGCGTACAATTTAACCTCGATAGGGGATATAGGAACCAGGATATTGTGAACCTTTCCGATAGTCAAGCAGCCATTAGAGCATTGAATGCACCAATTATCAACTCTAAAATGGTTTGGGAATGCCTAGGTAAACTTAATAACCTACGCAGGAGGAAAAAAGTTACCCTTTGGTGGGTGCCGGGGCATATTGGCATTGAAGGGAATGAGATGGCAGACGCCCTGCCCAAGATAGGCGCTACGTCCCCGCTCCTAGGGCCGGAATCTTTTTGTGGGGTCAGCGACCACTTTCTGTTGGAGGAACTTAGGAAGGAGGAGGAGACGCGGAGATCTTAACTCTAGTACTCGGCCCCCCGGTTTGCGGCAGGCTAAGTCTGCTTGGGAAATTATAACCAACGGAGATAGGAGGCCTGCATCGGATTGAGCAAGAACAAGCTCCGCGTTCTTACGGGTTTCCTGCACGGGGCATTGCCGACTTTAAGGACACCTGGTAAGCTGGGTTTGAAATGACAGCTGCATGCCGATTCTGTGGGACTTGAAATGGAAACAAACACCTTACATCTCCTAATAGACCTGCGAGGCTGCCATTTCGAGAAGATTCAAGAACCGGTAGCTACCAGTGGCGGAGGGGATATATCCCTTAGAATCCTGTCAGGGTATGGGATTTCCTCAGGCAATCTCAACCTGATGAAGGTTTTGTTAGACGATTATTGAGGAAGGACATCGTTGCGGGTGCTGGGTGGCAATAGCTAGGGCACCCAGGGGCATAGCAATAGATCGAAAAGGTCGGGTGCATTGCCCCCCTTCACAAAAAAAAAAAAAAATAGCTGAGTGACTTGTGCGTTAGCGTTCTCTGCCTCAACTAACCAAGTTTGTAGCGGCAGTGTAAATTTAAATCTTACTGGCAGATCTTAGAAAATCTCAAAAAAGTGATACATGTATATTTGTGCAATTAGTATTCTAAGTTAAAAAAAACAAAAAAACGATATATCCGTATTCGAGAAAATTCCAAAAAACCAAACTTAAATATTGTAAGTTGTACGAATTAATATAGTTACTCCTTAAGTATTATTTTACTACTACTATTTAAGGAATAAGATTTTATTTGTAGTCTAAATTGTTTAATTATATGTATTTCTTTTTTGTAGTTATTCTCTAAATTTTTTTATCCTTTATTATGCACATATTACATAATACCTATGTTATGTATATTATGTGTATTGGGGGGGGGGGGGATGAAAAAGAAATTCAGAATGTAAATAATTATATTTTAATTAATATTCTTCTCTAAGGATCTCGTGTGGTCTATGTTTCATCTGGATTGGATTAAAGGAATAAAAATAATTAGAGATCCATAAAAAAAGAAAGAAATAGCATATAATTAAACATTTAGACTACAAGTAGAATCTATTCCTTAATAATAGTAAAATAAATACTTAAGCGTAACTAGATTAATTTGTACAACTTACAAATGATTTAAGGGTTTTTAAGCTGAAGGTTGGGCCTTAACTCCCGTATAACACTACAACACTGTTCTATAAATTTTCACTGAGCATGATTTCCTTAACCACAAAAATTTGATCCCCCTCCTATTTGAGGCTGTCCATATATATATATATGATCCCTCCTCCATTGAAGGGTGAAAGAAAGGGAAATTCCCTTTTATTGAACTAAAGGTATTCTACCTTTCTAACTGTTCCTATTGTTTCACCCAACCTTCGTGAAAACCCAGTCTTGCAATTGCACTAAGTAACAACCAATATTACATAAATAATTAACTAAAATATTTCACTTAATTCTAAAATAATTTATATTTTTTCCCAAAGGTCTACACATTACAGGTTATGTTACTATGTTTTTGTGTTTAATGGACAAAATGGAATTATTATAAATTCTGATTTATACGTTAGAAGATAGTGTATAACTATTTGGCATTTTTTGAAGAATACTTTATACCTAAAGGTCTACCAGCGAACGGCAAATATATATGATTAATAAAAACGAATACAGTTGATTTTTTCTATTATTTATTTTAATATCATCTTCAATTTACCGTTTGCTGAAAACCTTCTTATATATCAAATTACCTACATATTTTCTTGTATTAACCTTGCTTGGATTTCATATTTATTTATTATTTTTACAAACTTTTGACTATCCTTAAACTTTGCATTGGCCTTTCTTCAAACTTTACCTATTCTTATTAGTATAGTATACTCGTGAAGTTCCTCCCTAATAAAAATGACTTGATAAATTAACATCAGTATTGAAATTTAGTTATAAACTATCCTTCAAAACATGTTATTTATTATACACTATTTTCTAATGTCTAATCATAATTTATAATAATGCCATATTGGCATTAAACACATACACATAGTAACATAACCTCCCGCACATACATACAATCAACAAACCAACAAGTGTCGATGTAACAGAAACATTACGTTGAAGTGAACTCTCTGCACGAAATTGATAAATTTATTCTGACGATAGATGAAAATTCGAAACCGGTCAGGAATAAAATAAATATATATGGCCATGACGGATAAAATACCAGATGTTATCCAGCATTGCGGATCTATCCACTTATTTACTATTGTTAACAAGTATTAATTCTCAGGATGCGCTCTGATTGAGTGCACAATAATTCTGCCACCGCTTCACCAGTAAATAGGGAACAATTTCCTCCACCCCCTAATTACAGACTACAATTACTAGCCATGCCCAACCTAGCGAAACACTGCGTGACTCTACCCAAAATTAATTCATTTTACAAGTTACAGCTCTGGTGTCCGTCCAGCTGAGAAACAGAAATTTATATCTTAATTAGTGAACTAAGATAAATATTTCATATTAAGAATACATATTTTGTTTCAAAATTTTTGCCAATTGGGTTTATATCAGTTATCAAAAGTTTCAATTCCTTATCGTTATCTTCAATTTAATAGTAATTAAATTTTGTGTAACTTATATGATAATGTAAAAATTAATTAACTACAGATAAGCCAAAGTTTCAATTTGGAAAAAAGCTACGGATTATATCAAACACCTCTAAATGTTGAACATAGTAGAAAACTGGTGATATTCGAAATTAAATTATCTACATTCAATATCTTTTATTTAATTTCTTGCTGGTACAATTTGCACTCAATTAATAAAAATAGCAGTATGTGTGTGTGTGTGTGTGTTATAGAGCCCGCACGCATGCTTGACCAATAACAATTTATTACGATTATTTAGCCAATGTTACCACAAAACTACATCTAATAACCCACATTACCAACAAGCTACTAATCAATAAATATTCACTACATCACATCTGCAACCAAGGACAAAAAATTTTTTTTCCCAGTAGGCCAGTTCCCTTGCATTAATTTTTTTTTTTTTTTTTATTTTCTAAAACTGACTAACCGTTTTTTATAATGTATTCATTTATAAGAGCGGAAGTAATTAATATCGGACATCTGCCCCATTAAAATACGATCCATCAGTTAACTGAACTAAACATTAGCCATATAACCAAATCAGTTATTGGTACGTATTATCACGTTGATTGTACGCTAAACTATTCTAGGTTGTTTAGGTAATTATATTATGGTGAAGATGTTTAATCATGTGTAACAACTTCTTTTATAAGAAAATTTTAAAAACTGTGAAATTGCACCAATCTGCATTTATAAATTGTTAACTTTATTCTTTCAATAAACAAATGAATTACAATCAATCATACTTAAAGAAGTGAAAGTATACAGATTATAATGAATAAATCTTTGTCAAGAGAATACTTTTAAGTCATACACAACACTCTATGTTATATTTAAAGTTAAACACAATAGCATTGTACTTTAGGACTATTTTTGAGAACATAATTACTAAATATATTTCAATAAAGGAAATCGTTGATTATCACTGACATCTGCATTACTGACATTACGTTTTGATTGATATTCATTAACTTATTGGATCAGGCGTGAGTATCTAGCACAAACTAAAACCGACCGAAGCGGTTCTGCCGCAGAATGCGGAAGGATTTCAGAGTTTGAAAGATAATAAAAAAAAGAGAATTTTGCTTCCAAATTCTAATAAGCCTGAGACCAGTTAGCCTATTCGTACTGGCGTTCGCCGATGATTTGGTAATACTCGCGGAAAATAACAGAGACCTTCAGGATAACCTGAAGATTCTCAAAGAAGAATTAATTAGCATAAACATGAGTATTAATCCGGAAAAAACAAAGGTCATGAAGATAGGCAAAAAATCCGGGAAACCAATGAGGGTCATCAAATTAAATGGAAAGGTGATTGAGAGAGTGGAGACCTTCAAATATCTAGGCGCACACTGAAGGAGAATGGCTTTTTTGATCGGGAAATAACCGAAAGAGTAAGCGCGGCGAGCAGGATGTTTGAGGCGACCAAGAGAGGCTTCCTGAATCACAGAGAGGTGACTAAGGCTATTAAAATGGCTGTTTATAAATCAACACTCCTTCCTATCCTAACATACTCGAGCGAGTCCTGGACCTTAACCTCTAAGAATAAATCAAAAATTCAAGCCACCGAAATGAGGTTTTTGAGAAAAGTGGAAGGTAAAACCAGAAGAGATAGGATCCGCAACACAACGATCAGGGCAAAGCTCGAAACCAGACCAGCTGTAGAAAAGATAGAAGAAAACAGGTTAAGATGGCTGGGACACCTGCTACGCATGGATCCTAACCGAGTGGCAAAGATTGCATACGGCACACAGGTGGAAGGGAAAAGAGAGAGAGGTAGACCGAGATGGAAATGGGAGGAAGGTGTTAGAGAGGCCTGTCAGAAGAGAGGAATAGATTGGCAGAAGAGAAAGGAGCTGGCGGGGGACAGATAGAGTTGGACCGCAGTCTACAAAAAAACTCCCAACACTGCTTAAGCGGTAAACTGGGGGAATGATTATGATGATGATGATGATGATTCTAATAAGCGCATCCTAGGGAAATAATTTTGTCTCTTATGAATCATTCAGAACCTACGTGCCAATTACAGGATACCTGTAAATATAGGTGGTGTGAAACGAACATTTTGATACTTAGGATCTACCCGAGCGTAACTAGGTTGTAGATTACAGGCAATAAGTATTCCAAATTTAAAGAAAACAGTTGTGGTCATTATTGTGAAAATTATTGGAAAACTCAGTAACCCGTTTGGAAAGTCAACGTTCGGTTACTGATTTTTTTTTCAGACCTGGAGACCAGGAATTTTCATTGTAGCCATTTTAGAGGAAATTCCAAAAAACTATTGCGTTTTTAAAAACTAAAAAGACTATTAAAGAGACAAAAGGGGCAAGAATCCGTTAGGGCAAGACAATGCCCTTCTTATTTATTTCTGATTACTTCTCTTCTCTTTAAACATACACCAAACCCTTTATAAAACCGCTCGAACTACACGCTACTACTACACATCACACCAATAACATTTCATTTGGCTGGAGCCAACGAAAAAAAGCATTTTAAATTTAAAAGTTATTTAACGATGTTTTGGACATCTTTGGTAGGTCCTTCCTCACGATCTGATAAAGATGTTTATCGAACACCTAACTCCACTACCGCTCCTTATCAGATCCTGAAGAAGGACCCACCAAAGGTTTCTGAAACGTCGACAAATAAACTTTGAAAGTTAACAATTTTTTTTTTTTTTTGGCCCCAGCCAACCAAAATTTGTTTGTTTTAACTGAATATCGTTTAAACTTCCTGCAATGTTTCGTTTTTGAGAGATTTGTTCACACACCATACACAGAACATTTGCTAAAAGCATATTTTCCTATACAGGATACCCCAAAACATGTTTCCAGTGAAAACTCAATTTCAAAACTTCGATACAACCGCAATACTTCCTCTTACAGCAGTTAGTGAAAGCAATTGTATGTGTATACGTGAATGTATGGATATTGTAAACAGATAACTAAAAAACGAAAATGTTCAAGTTGATCAAACTTGATTTTCTTCTTAGGTTTCACCAGGGAATTGTCTCGAAATTCGAGAAAAATCCTTTAACTGGTCAGTTTAGAGCCTAAAGAAATAAGGGCTTTACATAAATCAAGCAAATACATTTATACACTATAAAATTCAAGGAATAGAATCCAATACCTCTCTAACGCCATTGGTCTACCTATCTGTTCATCTATGTATTACAATTCTGCTGAAGATGTACGAGTATCTAGCAATTAAATTTGTTCTCATGTTAATATCAAAACGGATTGTCAAATTCCTATCTACGGAGATATTTCATTATTGAATAATCTCATAAAATCCATTCACATAAAGCGTTACCTAATATCATTATTTCACATCAGATTTCTGCTTGTGCATATTTACTTCCAAAATCATGCTCATCAATAAATAACTTTACAATGTTAATGCAGAAACTGCGAAAGAATAATAAAATAAACGCCAAACGTATATATGCACTTCATTCAATTTGACTTTCTTTAAATACGTATAAAAAGGATTACTAGGTATATATAAAAGATATATTAAAGAATATTAATTAAGAATTATTACTTAAAGATAAATAATTCTGAAAAAGTAAAAACAATGTACCAACATATTGAATAAACATAAATATTCATATTCCATTTCTCTTGAAAGATGTAGTAAACCAGTTTTCAAAAAAACAAATTTATTAATCCTGTTGGGGACAGCTGCACAAATGCTCTCCTCCACTATGACCCATTTATTTATTTATGTGGGATATATTGCTTTCATTTTAAAACCAATAATATAAAAAGTTGATTGCGTAAATAAATTTTTTTAATTAGGATACATGTAAATTGTGAATACCAAGAAGTTCCCGCATATATTTTGGCTTTTTAGATGGTCTTATGTTAAATGGATGTTGTTTGCCTTAATGAACAAGTGAATGTCTTGCTCAAATAGAGAATCAATTTAATGTAGCATTTGCAGACGCAGGATAGTGGATTGAAAAGGAATAAACATCATGTTTGTGACGAGAAATTCTCCACAACAGTGATGACGATTTCATGATGCCTACATCTGCCGCTCAACGCTCTACGTAATACAGCGCATCTTAAAACCTGTTCCTACTACCCTTCACGAAATGGACGAATGGGCTAAGCACCAAGTTAGTCATATAATTGCGTCAAATTCGGAGGGTAATTTGAAAAAACAACGAACTTCCATACAACTTTCTAAGAAGAAGCATTTTTACAAGCCAGAAGCTTCGCTATATAATGGAGTTGATGAGGAGAGAAATTTGGATTGATTAATTAGACGAGATATGAAGACACTGTTATAATATGGCTATAAGTCTACACAAACTGCACTGGACTTATAATGATTTTATAGAATAAAGGAGTAGAGTAGAGTTATGACACGATGTGATGTATGCTGACACTGATAGATTGATAGAATATAGATGTCCTCACTAGCTTATATACAGGTTCTCCCCACTTTAGCCTGCTTAAGTCAGAGTACCAGAGAGAGTATGTTTTTCTCTCGGTCGGGCTTGTGTTCTCTCTCTCAAAGCCGTTAAAGATACAAGCTAGCTAAACAGCTAATCAATCTTTAGAATAAGCATGAGTCAAACTAGCTGTAGATCGCCAATTCCAGGATACCATCAACTCAATCAAATCTCTTCGATCTCTTCGAAAGTAACCCTTCTTTCTTTACTCTATTCTTCTCTTAGATTTAACTCTTTTCTTCATCCTATTTCCTCATTAAGTTATGCAAATATAGTTTGCAAATGAAAGGGCATTACTGAATTTATTGATATTTTTAACAATGACTATTTTGGCTTTCATTGCAAAGTTTTTATCCCCATAAAGAGAGGTGCGAAAACTAGCAAAGTCTCCACAGCAGTAGACTATGAAGACTTTGTAATCTATTTCCCGCGCCTCGGCCACTGTCAGACAAGCCAGGCGTTGAATATCTTCCAGCAGCACTCTAAATCAAATCTTTTAAGCGCCGCCAGCATAAAACTGCCGCAAAGAGCAATTTAGCTTTATTTAACAAAGGCATAATCTGGTTTTATCACAATGCTCTATCATAACATATTCCGATCAATTTAATTTGCTGTCGAGAATTTCTCCTACGCATTTACCGATTTATATAGTCATTACAATATCAGCTTATACAAGCGATTTACTCTGAACAGAACTCCTAGTAACTTAAAAGGTATCCGACGAGCTTCCTCCTAAAACTAAATCACTAGGATAATTGAATTCTTGGGTGAATGTAGTCATCTATAAAGTGTAAATGTTAAATTGTTAATGAGTGAGTGTGATCTGAGATAGGATTTGCTAAATCCAAATAATTGAACACATCAACTACTTCTGCAGAACCTAAGTGCATTGTATCAATGTTAGAAATGTCAATGCAAGTGTTAACGTTGTCGGATTGCGATAAGCACGGGGATGTCAAGATGCATTAGTGGCCATAGTCCACCATAGTGACCACTGTCACCTACCGAAATATCTAATTATAGGATATGTTGAGGACACTTTACATTAAATCTGAGATACTAGTCAGACATCTTTTTAACAATAAAAAAGTTATAACCCCCATTATCGGCGGCAGCTGCTTATATAAAGAATCCCGATCAATTCATTCTGGTTAACCGTTCTTTCTGTCAGCATTGACAGCCATCTTGACATCCCTCCTCTGAGGGCAATCTCTCCTCGTTTAAAAAGAATTACATTTTAATATCAGAGTTCTAAGAGAACTGAGGGAGGCCGAAGGTAGTTCTTAAATATTTACAGATGAAAAGAAGAAAATGATGAGATAACTCTCATAAAAATGATTAAAATAAAACAGCAGCTGCAATATTAAATAATTAAAAAGATATTTTCTGTTAAATCTTGTGTGTTTAACAAACTCGATGAGAAAGATAATTACCTAAAATTATGCAAATATGTGTAATACATGGTATGGTTTATTTTTTTTTTTGCATGAGGAATAAATTTTGGTGACGAGCATGTTTACACGTGTGAGTCGCTTTATTACTTCCTACTAATTAGGTTGGTAATTTGAGTGCTTTTTTTTTTTGTTCATTAACGGTGTATTATGAATATAAGAGTTATTTCTTGTTTTATAGATTTAATTTTTTATTATTATTTATATAATAGGACTTATTTTTATATAGTCGTATGATAACAATGTATGTTTTGTATTATAAATAGAGCAATATTTCAACATTAAAGACTGGGAAATAAAAATTTTACGATATATTGTGTTATAATTGCGAATTCAGGTAAATTAACATTCTTAATACTATATTATAATATTATATATAAAGAAAAAGAATATATTTATATAATAATATTGTAGAAGCATACTAATTACGTAGCATATTAATTTTTTTTAAAATAAATTGTGACGAGCTTCACAGACCGAGCAGATATTATCTCCTCCTGCAAAAATAACTTCTATTTTATTATTATTATTATTATTTTATTAGTAAACATTATTCATAATTACAATTTTGATTTACAAATTGTTTGAGTCACCAAATTGCAAAGGGAATATGTCAACAAAGCAATGGAATTGAGATATGATGTCATCCGGAATTGGATATTCCACTAGTTTTAACTCTAAAAATTTTGGCTTTATGAGGGAATAAATCTAGTAAAGGTCACATCTCATAGTTTAAGGCAAAATTATGTGTGTCCAAAATAAATGAAAACATTGATTTTATCCATCTTAGCGAACATATTTCTTTTGTTCTTGACCGGTTTCGGATTTTCTTTCATCCATTGTCAGAGCAAATTCACTAAGTTCGTGTAGAGAATTCATTTGAACGTAATGTTTCCGTTGCACTCACACTTGCTGGTTGTATATATTTGGGGGGGGTTATAAGGTTATCTTACTATGTTTGTGGGTGTGTAATTATAATAATTCCATTTTGTCATTAACCTCCCCACATATATACAACCAACAAACCAACAAGTGTGTGTGTGTAATAGAAACATTACGTTGAAGTGAACTCTCTATAAGAACTTGTTGAATTTTCTCTGACGATGGATTGAAAATCCGAAATCGGTCAGAAAAAAAATGAATTTGATTGCTAAGACGGATAAAATACCAGCATTGTGGACCCATCCACGTATTCAAAAGAAAACAGTTTGACATTAGGACAAAACGCACTGTGCCCAATTTTAACAGTGATTTGAATTTTTTTCAATATTGAAAATCTTTTTTTGGGAGGGTAGTATACCGAATGTAATGTAACGTAACGATACTTTTATTATTTGAGGTTTTATGCGGTTTGGTGGGGATAGATTTGAGCCTGTCGACAGAGGATTTGGGTAGTAGCTGGGGTAATGGTAGTCAGGGGCGGTGAAGGGTTTTTTTTTTTTTAAATATTATTGTCAAAAATCATATCAATTTTTTAACTTTGGGACGTGATCTTTTTATCGGAGTGTAACGTATTTTGAATTCAATTTTTATGTAAGCCCACAAAATATTTTCAATGCTTGACATTTTCGTGAAAATACTCCCTTTTTTTCGAATACTGGTTTTCGAATTGAGTTGGATTTGTTGTATATCAAGCCAAATTTTATAAATCAACATTTATAAATACAATTTATTTATAAGGAAATCCTTGCTAAACATAACTTGTCCAAATTTTGATCAGTTGTATTAAGTGGGGACAAATTAGTTTCCAATTAAATTTTTTAGAATATTTATCAAGTAATATTTGTAATGGTCAGACGGCTATTACTCTGCATGTGTTCGCAAAACATGATGGCTCGCCAGGACCTGACGGCAAATCCAATTTACTCAGTGTACTGCCGGCCTCCGGACAATGTACACTCATTACAGACAACAAGTCCATCATCGGACATTGAGCTGTAAGGGGCTCCTAGAAAGAAAAAAATCTAAGGGCAACACTGCTGGATTTAAAACCGGGACCTCCGCGTTGCTAGTCAACCGCTACCACTGAGCGATCCCTTGCAATCTTATTGTTTATTATGATAAACCTCTATTTACAAATTTTCATAAATACAAATTTTCAAATTTATTTAGTTAAAAAAAAATAAATAAATAAATAATAAAGTAGGTCTTCTCTGTTCGAGAATTTGGTCGTGACTTCCATGGCGATCAATCGGATTGGGAGTTGTAGAATTGTCTCCAGATATTTTTCCACTTGTCCCTATGTCCCGTGTTCTACTCTTCATCTCTTGTCAGCTCCTCTTCAGACTGCCTACTTTCTTTATTTTTTTTATATCTAATAAAGCCTACCTTCGTGTTCACTAGACCGTTTTCTTTCATTATCCCTCGCGATATGTCTTGCCCAAATCTAATTTTGTTTTCTATGCTTTCTTACTTTTCAGCACTTTGTTCCTTATCTTGTCTGATGTTTTGATTCAAAATCTTGCCTTTTTCAACCTTTCTCTGTTGTATACACTTATCTCATTTTATTGTACTCAGTTCAGGACCAAATCTGTTGGCCGTACATCACATAATATGACGGTAATATATGACGCTATCAAACACTATATTTTCAGTCTAGTTTTCCACATCGCTCTTCATAATAACTTTCAAGCTACTACCATTTCTAGGTGCGTCATGTCTTTTTTAAAACATAAAAAAAAAAAAAAATTATCCCCTTACTAAAAACCACTGACACTAATTAATGATTGTTTGTCATATTAAACTATGTCTGTGTCTGTAAAAAAAAACAAAAACGGACTATCACAAAAGGAGAATCAAACATGAATTTTCTTCTAGGTTTTACCAAGGAATCCGCCGACAGTTAGGTTTTATCAAAATCGGTACCCACTTTATTAAATAGATTTTTTTAGTTTTTGCAATTTTCCTAAAAAATGGCTCCAAGATTTTTTTTTTGTTGTAGTCACGTCAACTACATATATAAAGACCTACAATATTTATCTGAAAATTGTTCTAGGAAAAACATTTTTTAGTGGTTTTAGGCGTAAGCTGTGGTTATGCAATGCCTCTAGTGTTTTCATACTAATTAATATTAATTAAAAATTAGATTTATTGTAAAAATTCCGAGATTGAAAAGTAGGTTAACGGGACAATGTGGCTCTTTTTTTTCCTTTTTCTTTTTTCAGTTTCAACGATGTTCTTGATAATAAACGAGTGACGGAGTTTTTCACTAAATTTTGTATGATAACTATAACTACGATCTAGATATAGTTCTATCATTTTGAAACTTTTTTGTGAGAAATTTATTTAAGGTGGTTGTGAGCCTCACAAAAGTAGTAATAATAATAATAATAATAATAGTAATTGTGTTTATTCAAGAAAATACCAACAAACAAAACATCTTTTACAGAGAATTAAAACTAAATAACTAAACATTCTTTTATAGAAATCAAAACAAATTTTAGACATGGACTCAGTCCGTCTGCCAAGTTGACTCTGTTTATGTAACATATAAATAAACTACAGTATTATACGTATTGTTTCAGCATTAAAAATTGAAACGATCTATTAAAAACTGTCTGTAATTCCGGGCTGTATACTTACACAACTTGCCCCAATATCAAGGCCATTCAAATAAAGAATTAACCTCACATTTCTCAAGTTTTCTCTTCTCCAAAAACTGTACTCTACAGCCCTGTAAGATCGGGGCATTCTCCAATGAAATGAATAATATCTTCCATCACTCCAAGGTCACAAAGAGAACAATAATGCCTGGATTCATCCTTATTTACATTAAAATTTAAGTTAAACAGTGCACATCTCAGCTTCATTATTACATTAATATACTTCAAAATATTTTTACTTTCTCTTACTCCTATTAAGAGCAAGTATTATAATCGTGTCTAATTTTCGATATCGAGTTTTCACCGGAAATATCCGTTTTGTGGTCCCTGAGTCCAAAAAAGTGGTTTTTAACAAATGGTCTCTATGTGTGTATCTGTGTATGTGAACAACATAGCTCAAAAACAAAAACCGTAGAAAGCTGAAACTTGATATTCCGTTTAGCTATCATCATGGCATCAGACAGTGGGTCATCTGTCAAAATTCCTCAACCGGAAGTACTTGTTGTAGTTTACTTGTTGTTTTTTTCACTTTTTTGCATTTCTCTCAAAAATAGCTCGACGATTTTCTTCAAACTTGCAATATCAACTTCACATACCAAGAGCTACAACTTTTTTCTGAAATGTTTCTCTGGAAAAATTCATTTAAGGGCAATTACGGGGAGAGGTGGGGTTAGGTTTTCATCTAAAGTGCTATTTCAGTTTATTAAACAATTCTGTCATCTAAATAATATTAATTAGAATTAAATATGGTGCTGAAATTCCGAGTTTTAAAAAAATCGGATAACCCAAAGTGCGTTTTCGTTACCACTTTACTAAATGATTTTTTCACTTTTTTGCGATTTTCTTGAAACTTTTCATATAAAGTAAATGTACAAAGATCTACAACTGTTATTTAAAAAATTTCTCTGGGAAAATTCATTCAATGGCACTTTTGGAAGAGGAGTGGGGTTATGTTTTTCTCTAAAGTGCTATGTGAAAACGAAAAACCGTAGAAAGTTGAAACTTGATATTCCGTTTAGGTATCACCATGGGCATCAGTCAGTGGGTCATCTGTCAAAATTAGTCAATAGTTGATTATACAATTATATCATCCAAAAAAAATTAATTAGAAATAAATAGATGGCCAAAATTCCTAGTTTCAAGAAAATTAGTAAACCGGAAGTGCGCTTTTACTGGACAGTTTTTTTTCAGTTTTCGACGAATTTCATTAAATTTGCCACACAAACTATAAAATTTGTCCATTATAATTTTGAGAACTGGAGAAAGAGAAAGTTGTGTGAATGTTTCATACCAGATTTTTTTATATAATTTATATAGCTTTTCTCCCCTAAATCTAACATTAATTCTTTATAAATGCAGTGATATTTCGCGCTATTTGCTTTTCGCAACGTATTATCTCTAAATTTATTCTGATTTATTTTTAGCATCAATTCGTTGTTAGATACTCTCATATTATTTACTGAAATGTAATTCTAAGTTTGTTACATAAATCGAGATAATCTTTATGCCAAAACAGTTTCTTTTTTATCACTTCCTGCGCTAAAATACGAGGGAGACGTGAATCAGGCAACAGTAGTACTTTTTGAACATAACTGTAATGTAAATTAAACATAAAGCAGAAAAGCGGGTCGCATTGGTCTCCAAATACAGTATGTAATTTGGTGTGTTACCTGGGAGCATGAACAATTTCTTTCACACAAGTAGTAATGAGTTTATAGGGGCGGGTGTTGGTGTATTGGTTATGAGCATGGACTTGTAAGTGGGAGGACCCCAGTTCGAGTGCTGCGTGTAACTAAATTTTATATTTGTTTAAAAAATGTTAATAGTAAAGTAGGTGCTTCCGCCCCCGTCCACGACACCTAATTTGGTAGTTGGACGTTAAGCCCGCCTGAATAAATAGGCATTACTTTACTTTATTGAGTTTATATTCTTTCAATAATATAACAATGAAGATAACCGAATATCTGGTAAGAGCTTGGAGGTTTCAAACAAAATTAGTCAATTATATATCTATGTAAACACAGCACTATGAGACAGTCGTGTGATGTCGCACATCAGATACTTTTTTTTTTAAGCGTAATAAAGATATTAAAATAACTTTATTTTTAGAATGTTTTGCAAAAATTGATATCAAAGAAACTTTCCTTCAAATAACCAACCACCTTAGTAAGTGCTCCACTTAAAGGAAATAGCAATTAAAATTTTTGGGGAATTTATTCTGAAAGAAAATTTGAGATATTATATTGTTATCAAAATTCCTGCCAATTTTTTTTTTTTTTTTAAAGTTTCTCATTCATATTGACATGATGTCAAATAATCGAAATTAGTTTTTCTTTTTTTTACTTTCCCTTACTCCTTCCTAGTAAAAGGAAGTATTGTAATCGTGTCAAATTTTCGATAACGAGTTTTCACCGGAAATATACGATTTGAGGTACCCTGAGTCCAAAAAAGTAGTTTTTAGCAAATGGTCTGTGTGTCTGTGTGTGTGTGTGTATGTATGTGAACAGCATAGCTCAAAAATGAAAAATCGTAGAAAGTTCAAACTTGATATTCCGTTTAGGTATCACCATGGGATCCGACAGTGAGTCATCTGTCAATATTCCTCAACCGGAAGTACCACTTTACTAGTTTTTTTTTTTTACGTTTTTGCGATTTTCTCAAAAATGCCTCCAAGGATTTTCTTCAAACTTCTATATCAACTACACAAACTAACAGCTACAACTTTTATTTGAAACATTTCTCTGGGAAAATTCATTTAAGGGCACTTATGTGGGAGGGTGGGGTTAGGTTTTCATCTAATGTGCTATTTGAGTTTAATAGACAATTCTATCATCTAAATAATGTTAATTAAAATTAAATATGTAGTTGAAATTCCGAGTTTGAAAAAAATCGGATAACCGGAAGTGCGCTTTACTTTACCACTTTACTAAATGATTTTTTCACTTTTTCGCGATTTTTCAAAAATGGCTCCGACGATTTTCTTGAAACTTCGTATATAAACTAAACATACAAAGATCTATAACTTTTATTTCAAACATTTCTTGGGAAAATTCATTTAAGGGCACTTTTGGGGAGAGGGGGTTACAGCTTCCTCTAAAATGCTATCATAGTTGATTATACAATAAATCTATCATCCAAACAAAATTAATTATAAAAAAATAGATGGCCAAAATTCCAAGTTTTAAGAAAATTAGTAAACCGGAAGTGCGCTTTTACTGAACAGTTTTTTCAGTTTTCGACGAATTTCGTTATATTTGGTACACAAACTATAACCTTTGTCAATTATAATTTTGAGAACAGGAGTAAGAGAAAGTTGTGTGAGTGTTTCACACCAGATTTTTTTATGTTTAATATATAAAGAATTTTTTTTTTTACACATTCCGTGATTTTTATTGTATAATTAAATTAATAATTTACGGATTTAGTATAAAAAATAGAGTCTACTTTGGAAAGTCTAAAAAATACTAGATTTTTTTTTTCTAGGAAGAGTGAGGTCACACGTGGGGGTTGTGTATAATAGCTCTTTCCGGGGGGGGGGAGGACTTCTTTATCGTGAAATATCTGCTTAGTTTTCACCAAGACTAAGGTGTACAATAATACATTTCAAAAGTTAGCTTTTATATTTGTTGGGACTATCCAATGAAAACCTCCCCACTGGGTACTAGCTTATGGCCTATATTATACGAAAAGTTAATCCGTTTGGGAACAAAGTAGGCGTGTATCTGTTGTGATTTGCACCGGTAGTAAGTCGACTGTTTTCATTACTGTTTTCATTGACAGAAAGAACGGATAAAAAAAAATCTGCCTCACTAACAATACTACAAAGAGGGGGTTACGTCTGAATGATCTTCAGTAAAGAGAGTTCTTTATGTTGTAGTACACAATGTAATTGTAGAAACCAAGCATATCTTACCGACAGAAACTTCCACTTGATAACATATTGTAACATAACCTAAATATTATACTTCTTTTTTAAGAATTGTATTTCTTAATTATTCATGATTCGTCGTTGAACGTAATTGCTTTCGGAAAATGATGGTGAATAGAGACATTAACATAATTCTAAGCTTCTTTTCATACTTTCACTCCAAAAGGATAATTTTGTTCATGTAATAACCTTATTCCTTGCAACAAGGGCCATTGCTTTCTGCACAGAAATTTATTAAACTTCAGTACTATCAAGATTTCTTGGTTCCAACAAATCCAGAACTCAAATTTCTACTTTGAAAAAAGGATTAAGAAATCTGCAAAATAGATAAAACAGATGGGATAGGTTGTAGACTTAAGGCTGGTGAAGGGAAGCAGTTCAGAATCTAGGTTAAGGATAGCTGAGGGTTTGCCAGTGAAAAGTAAAATTTGGCAATTTCCTGTGAAGAAACATCCTTTTCTATTGACAAAAGAATTTTGAATAAACATAGTATTTTATTAAATTTACAAGCGACTGGTCTGGCTAATTCGACGTTTCTCGCTTCCTAAACTCACCTATTTTCTTTCCTTCCATTCATTTCTTTTAAATTCAGGCTCCTCTTCTGCTATATTTTTTTCTGAACCGCCTTTTACACCTACGTTGTAGTGGCTGGTTCTTCTATAATTTATAAACAACTAATTGAACAAGATAGAAGCAAAGAAATAAACATTGTTGGGGCCAAATATTCAAGAAGACAGGTTAAATAAAAATAGGCGGAGGAGGAGGAAACAATGAGGTCTTAACTGTGGTACTCCCTCCCAAGATTGAGGGAGGCAAAAGTCTGCTTGAGGAATCATAACCCAGGGAGGTCGGAAGCATGCATCAGTCTCAGTAAGAATAAGCTCCGCATAATTGCGGGGTTTCTTCAAGGAGCACTGTAGACTTAACTTCCTTTAGGGGAACATTGTAAGCTTATAGGGGACACCTGACGAAGCTGGGCCTGGATAGTGACAGATTCTGTGAGGAAATGGAGAAAACTGTAATACATTTCCTAATGGGCTGCGCTGCTGTCCCTCAAAGAAGATTCCAGGAATCTGGCTAGCTACCAGGGGGGTGGAGGAGGGGAACTGACCCTCCCTACAGCACTCCAGGATATTAAGATTCCTTAGGGACTTAACCTGGCACCTGCGGGGGTGCTGTAGGCGAGAAACTCACCCATAGTACCTGAGACCTACGCTTACCAAGAGGCATAGCGCAATAGACTGTGTAGGTCGCAGTGCCTCGGGCCCCTTCACAAAAAAAAAAGAAGAAAAAAGAAGTATTATTAAGGTTTGTTGTGGTAGTTGGATCCGCAGAACTGGAAAGCATCAGAGACATTTTCCAGATTAAGATTCCTTAGGGACTTAACTTAGTGCGAACTAAGTTAAGAACTAAGAAGTTAAAATTCTTAAGTTAAGAACTAAGCTAAGAACAAACTGAGTGTGAAACTAAGTTTGCTCTGTGCGAGTCTGTGTTGTCACACTGCCTAAAAAACGCATCCTGAAGATGGGCGAACGCCCGAAACCGGTCGATTACCACAAAATGAAGCAGGCTACCACGGAAAATGTCTCTGATGTTATTAAGGTTATTTAAGTTCCACGCATCACCTATTTATCCGCACTGCAAATTTATCCACATATGCTAATAGCCACATATTTATCAGAAAGTACAGGAAAACACATTTCTTTCCAAAGAATATAACAATTACTTAACTTGCTTATGATTGCTAGCAAAATCAACTAAATACGTCATTTAGTAAAATAACGTATTAAAATAAAATAACTATAACACAACTCCTAACAGCAAGATATTACTTGTTTTGTTATTCTTCATAATAATTCTTGTGAATATAAATTTAAATACCATACATGTGACTTTATTATTATTTTTTACTGTTTAGAATATTTAAAATATGCGCATAAATATTATGGTAACATTTATGATGGTTTCTTTTTATGATACATAAATTACAAGTTCTTGTAAGAATTTCGTGTCACTTATCGTTACAGATCTAGTAGGACATTACCGGGTGACCAATGCAGGCCTTAAAATAGTTTAGCTAACCAAAATATTTTGATAAAAAAAAAAATTAAAAATTCCTAAACATAATGTTTTATTTTTTAAATGTTTTTTATCAATAAATCAATAAATTATTTAAATACGTCATAATTTATATAAAAGAAAATTTGCTTTAAAAGCGGATTGTGCTCTTCGTTATTATTTTGATGGATGAATAATTGGTGATATTGATATAAAATGTTATCATAATAAACGAAAAAATTTTCTTTCCATTAGAAAAGTGAAAGATTCATTTTGAACAAATCAGTTTAAAAGGGCACGATTTAAATAAGCTCAACTAACACCTGCTTAGGAAAGAACACGTGACGATAAGTAACTAGTTAAAGATGTGATTGCTAAGCAAGGTATTATGCGATAGTGAGTTCATCTTTAATATAATCATGTCTGAATTAATTCAAAATTCTGTTAAAAAACTACCTTTTACATTCCTTTCTTCTTCAAATATATTGATGACTGTTTAATCGCTGTCCCTAAAGAACATATCCATACCATACACGAAATAGAAGTAGATAATAAAATTAATTTTTTAGACATGACGATTATCCGTGAAGAAAATGGTTCTCTTATTATCAATTGGTTAATGAAATCCATACGTTCTGACAGATTCCTCCATTTCCTTTCCAATCATCCATATAACCAGAAAATCAACTTTGTTAAGTCCTTTACCTTGTACTTCCTCTTACCCACCCCCGTTTCCATGATGAGAACAGGTTAAAATTATCTAAGATATTTAAAAATAATGGCTATCCTCGCCATATAGTAAAAAAAATATTAGATCCACGATCCACAGATAATATGACCAACCTGACTCCCTATACGCCATCACAGCAACTTCCAATATGCTATATCTCTATCCCATACATAGGAGGTTTATCAGAAAAAAATAGCTAAAATATTCAAGAAATATAACCTATTCATTGCTCACAAAAACTCCAATCCTCTAAAAAAACTCTTTTCTAAACTAAAAGACCCCACACTCACAACTTTATTATCAGATATAATTTATAAAATAAATTGTTTACAATGCCCAGCTACATACATAGGACAAACATCTCAATATTTAAAAAATAGACTGTACCAACATAAATACGACTGTAAAACTAAAAAACCGACTGACATGACTACAGCACTAACGAAACATTGCATACAATACAAACATGAATTTGACATGGAAAACGCTAAAATTCTTTCCATCAACAATAATAATAAAAAAAGAAATATATTGGAAATGATTCATATTAAAAAAGATAAATTATCTATCAATTTTAGAACAGCCACCAAAAACCTATCCCTTAGTTATAACAATCTGCTGGAATTTCCAAAACAACATACAGACTAAGACACGGTTTTCTCATCCGCTTTCCTAGCCCTTTATAAACCTTGACCCATCCAAGGTCCGTAATACTTAGTGATGGTATGTCACAGGTTAAACTAGAGTTTGTAAGTAATTCTAACTGAAAATTTTTGTAAGTACATTTCCAAAGTTATTTCCATACTTTATCTTATATACGCCTCATATTGTTAAAGTTTCAATAGTTGTGATTTAGTTTAATATTGATCTGTTCTACAACAATAGTTTAAAATAAATTTAAATGTGCTATATATATATCATACCATTTATTTAGTTTATTTTTAAAAAACAATTTATTTTGAAAATATTTATTTTAAGTTCATATTTTATGTTGTTTTTATTTTTTCTGATTTGTATTAAAACCTCTGTACAGACCTTGTACCAGAAGAAGGCAATAAATTTGCCGAAACGTCGGTAGAAATTTAAAAAGAGTTCTTTTTTATGAACGAACCTCAACATCCAATTTACAACACTTTAATATAGTTATTTCCATATTTATTTTCCCCAACTACTGGAAGAGGGAGTGTTACGACCGTGGAAAATTTTCACAATTAATTGGCAATGGAAGGAAATATTTTGAGGTAGCCTGAATATGAAAACCTGAATAACCTAAGAGGCGATTTAGAAGCAGCGTCTCTAGTACTTTTCCTATGATTGGTAGAAGGCTGATGGGAGTCACATACATATACATGAATAATATTATGAATAAGTAAGTTTCCTATTCATTTCTCCCAAGACACCTACCTGATCGGTAGCTGAACCTGAACCCTGAAAAACTAAACATTCATTATCTTTACTACTTTATTGTTTAGGAATTTATTTCATAATCGAAAGAATTTTGTCTTATAACCCATATATATGCATGCTTAAAATTTACCAAAATTATTTCAACAGAATTAGAGCATTTTTTGAGATATTCCGTAGATAAAACTAAGGAGGATGACATTATTCCACTTAGAAAGCTTCACTCTCTCTTTCTATTTAGCCAACAAGTGTCAGCCAACTTGGAGGGAATGCAAGACGATCACTAAACAAAGCTTGGTCACCACTTAATAACATAACATTCAGTTCATGTATCACCCCCTCTTGCTAGTAATCCAATATCTTCGGTATATATATGTAGGCATATGATTTCTGGATCTATAGACAAGTCAGTTCTTCAAGGGTCTTAGCGTCTCTTGGATATCCAAATACATCACTTCTGCCAACCCCAACACACCTAAAAATATCAATAGCTCACTATTATGTAATTTACACTAACTACATTTACAAATTTCAGTATGAAATATCAAAACACATATTACAACAAGGCAATCAAGGCAGATTTTAGGTCTAAATTTTGCTCTATGGCCATTCGCTTCACAGATCAACATATAGAGCTCTCATGATCTGTAAGTTCCCAGGTATAGGTGTGTCCAGAGACAATTCGTTTCGTCTGCCATTCATTTTATAGCCTACAAAAAAAATCTTTATCAACCTATCAGCCCTTGAATTTCATCCTTGCAAGAAACAAGTTTCTGTTATGTTTAATAATGTTAAACTTTCCATTACCGAGACTTTTTTCATTAGTCTCTCAGGAAGAGCATTAATGGAAATTATTCTGTTGTTATTTTACTTCTGCACTCTTTAATTCGAAGCGTCATTTATGAAGGTACGCATAAGGACACTGATTTTTTTTTTGAAAGTATAACCAGAAACTTACGAAGAAAATACATCCTTCTGCAATTAATATTTAACTAGTTAAGAAAGATAAAATGAAGAATAATATGCTCATATCTCCTTACATTTAAAATAAAGCGAACACAAGAATTCATTGATATTTACAATCTTAAGTTCAATTCAACTGTTAAATCATTATACACCAACGAACAGTAATATATATGCGGAAATATAAGTGTGGTAAACAACTGTTTTCTTAGTGAAATGGGCAAAATGTTCTTCTTATTAAATTTAAGCCGGCATAAAATTTTAGAAAATTTGTTAGAAATGTCACTAACATAGAGTACTAGTAATGGACAAACATTTAAATCTACATAAGGAATACAAACCTCATCTATTGTAATTTTTTTAAAATAGAATTCATATCCATATTGTTGACATTTCTGGCACTTCCAACAATCAGGGCTTTGGTTTTAGAAACATTAAACTTAATACAATTTAGTTGAGCTATATCCTGATCTACTTCAGACAATGGACAGTGAAAATAAGTGACTAGATCATCTGCATATAGACAATATTTGCAATACTTAATAGATGAAGAAATGTCGTTAATATACAACGAGAACAGAAGAGGACCCAGAACAAAACCTTGAAGTACACCAGGATAAATTCGTAAAAAAGAGAGAGAGAGACAACAGACAGACAGATACATTAAGAACAGTGTAGAATAATTGAGACATTGGCTGCAAATGTGTTTCTTTAGGCAAGACTTCGCACGCTTTAGTCAGTTTTTGGTCATTTGGAAGGAGTTGCAAAAGATCTCACAATTTTTACTAGCAATAGAAGATAGAGTAATTAAACAAGCAAGTAAAAGGAGAGAAGGGGAAATTTTACAGGACTTCCGTTTTCATTGCAAGTTAAAGTAAAAACTATACCTGGTTACAAGCTAAAAACAGTAAATCAAAGTCATCATTATTCCCTGAAAAATTAAATTATAATGTATTCACTTCCTCCTCCTCCTCCTCCTCCTTATTTCTTACATGTTCATTGTTAAAGAAAAATATAAAAAAAAGTTCATGTTAACATAATTTATGATAGAGCTGGAATCAGCATGTTGTACCAGGTTTTTTATCTTTCAAAAATGTAAATAATTGCAGTATAATATAAATATTTATATTTAGAGGGAATAAATGGAGTTCACTTGCAAGTGGGAGAGAGAGGTCAGTAGAAAGTAAAAAAAGGACCCATAGTGGGTGTTTGAAATTGTTTTGTGTATAATAAAACGGAGCGACGAAGTGTAGTGAGAAGTTGGGCAAGTAGCGGCCGGCATTGAACTACGTTCTCTATTTGTCAAAAGCTTATCTTGAGTGGACCAACTGGACTGTGAAATATCACATTTCACACAGAGTTACACACGCCTAGCTAGTACATCTGTAGTTAGAACCTCTACAATCTTGTACCCTATATGTTTCAACCTACATACATGTACATTTATCTGCTGTTTTATTGATTTTATATGTGGTATATTTTATTATGTACTATGTCCATATATGTTCTTATTAAACCATACATTACAAGATGATCTTACGTTGATTAAAGGAAAAACCAAAGAAATTGAAAAATTACCAAACCTTATTTTAAATGATTACATTCAGATATAAATGAAACATGGATTATTTAAAATTTTAACACTAATTGTGTTTAATTGCCTTTAAAATTACTATTATTTAATAGGTGGATTCTCGTCCCAGATATTAAAGGCCACCAAGAATTTAAAATTTTCATGATTGAATACAATTTATTTATATTTTTACTTTCCCTTATTTCGATAATAAGAAATTCCAGTAGTGCCACAGAAGATTTCTTTTTTGGAAGCCATATCTTCCGGGCGATAAATCAATTTAAATATTTGAGAGCTCTCGTTACCGGCAAAAACGAAGAAATGGTAGAAATTATAGCAAGAGTAACGGCCACTCCAGAAGCCATTAAAGTTCAGAGGCTTGACACACAGAGCGAAGGTTTTTATGTAAAACAGTAATTAGGCCTATCGTTACTTATGGCCGTGAAACTTGGGTACTTACCAAAGAAAACGAACAGATTTTGAATACGAATATGGTAAAGGGAGGTACTTAGGAGAATATATGGACCTGTCTGTGAGGGTGAGCACTGGAGGATTAGAAAGAATGCCGAATGCCGGATCTGGTCTCTTTCGTAAGAAAGAATCAGTTAAGAGCTAGCTGGGACACGTGGAGAGAATGCCAACTGAGTCAATCCCCAAAAAATTATTGAAAGGTAAGCCTGGTGGACGTAGAAGAAAAGGACGCCCACTTAAAATATGGCTGGACCATTTGGAGAAAGTCCTCCGGAGACTCGATGTGAGGCGATGTAGGAGATTTGCCCATGAGAAAGAAGAATGGCAAGAAGTAGTGGAGGAGGCCCAGGTCCTTGAAGGACCGCAGCGCCCAGGGATAGGGTAGGTAGGTCTCTCTACAAGGGGAAGTAGCAGCACCTATTTACTTAATAGAATTTATTTCTATTTTTTGCTAATATTCATTGTTTTTCTGTTTTGATGAATCGATGTTCTTTTTCAGCTATTAAATTGAAATCCCGCATCAAATTACTATTTTTTTTGTTTTGTTTTTTTAAATAGGTTATTCAAAATCGTGCACACTTTAAATCAGCTGGCTTCTTTCGAGAAATTACTCTAAATGTGCTATTTGCATTTTTAAACATCTTTAGCGTTTCTGTAGATAGTTCCGTTTAACAAAATTTTATGCTCGAGAAAAACACGAATGTCATGAAAATTTACTGGAACAATTCAGTGAAATTAGAGAAAAAAGAGTCATCACAATCCTAAATATAACATTATTATCACTTTAACTAAATTAGAAACATTTTAGTCAGTGTTTTATTGAAAATTTTATCTTGAATACAGTAGTTTGGTTCCAACAAAACCTCAAACAGGTTTGTGATTGTTCGGAGTGTAATGGAATCCGATTCATTATAGATTCATAGAATCCGAAGAGCGGAGAAATACAAAAATGAAAAAAAAGTTACTTACTCCTCACCTAGGTCAGTTCAATTCATATAAATAGAGTGACAGAGTACAGTTCAAGACAGTTTACGACCAGTTTACAACCAGTCAGCAACCTTCTACTACCTTCTCATCACTCAGCCAGTCTGTCTCTTTATGTATCTCTCGCTACTTAACTTCTATACACTTGTAAAGTCCTTGCAGTTTATGCGTTCTTTCATTACACAGTAGTCAGCATATATTCTAGAGTATTTCTCTAAAATCCATTCTCACATCTATTATAGGGGTATGTAGAACGGATAGATATACGTTCCAACAAGATTCAAACCCATTTCCAATTAAAAGTCAGATGCCTCAAATAAATCACAAACCAGTTTGAAGTTTGAGCTTGGCTGGTTTATTTGCAATCGGTCAGAGCAATTCGAGGACCAAGGCATGTACAAATTCTGCAGAAATGCGCAATAACTCGCAATAACCTGTTACAGGCTATCCAATAGGAAACTGGTTGCTGGAAAAATCTAGTACTGGTAATTTCACTAAAAAACAGCCAATGAAAGTTTACTATTTTTATGATTTCAACCATTCAGGTCAGCATAAATAGTCCTTCATATATTGAAATATATCAGCTCATATTGTGATTAATGTAATTCCGTACCAAAATTTTCCACATTTAGATTTAAATGGATCCATTTAAATTCTGCTGATGTAATATTTTTTAATGTTGTAATTTCGGTTAGACTTTTTTTTAAGGCGCATCAACATCTATGGTCATTGGCGCCCTGAGCCTTCTCAGTGCACTGGGAAGGTTCACTCCGGACAATATTCTTTCGTTTCAAACACAGGACAGTGTTGTCTACAGAGGCTCCTAATAGAGAAAATCTAAGTGGTAAGCACTGGACTCGAACCAGTTAGATTATTAACTATTACTTTTTTAACATTCGATAATAGCAATCACGCAATTATCAATGAAATAATGCTTTACCCTATATAATATTACCAAAAATATTTCCATTCGTTGATCTTTTTGTTTGTTTTAGTCTTCACTTGAGTAATGGCTTTCTTTTATCCTTATTTACCAAGCCTTCAAGTTCTTCCTCGAGGTGGCGTTCTCCCATCATCTTTGTGGCTACTGCAGGCCATTTCGCACTTGGTCGCCCCCTTCTTTCTTTTTCCTGCAACTGACCACATTAAGGCGTTCCTTCCTTCATGTGGTTTACATCAACTATCATTTACGTAATGGTTTACGTCATACCATTGAAGAGACCACGTTAAAGATTCCTTCGTTCATCCGTTTTGCATTGTCCTACCATTAAAGAATATTGTCTTCAATTTTCCCGACATTATCCTTCTGAACATTCTTATATCTTCGTTCCAAACAACTTGTGAAAATTAATGAAAATGAAATCTTATTGAATTTGTTGTGTACGTCTCCCTCATCCCCAAGTAGTTTTTCATGTTTTGCAAGCAAAATGTGCGAATATTATCTATCCAAAATCTTCTTGACTGCAGATAGAATTCTCTGATACAGGTTTTATTTCTATATGAAAGTGCTTATAATGTTTTGGTAAATTTATGTATTTGTAAATGTATTTTCATTTAATCAGATCATTCTGTGAATATTTCCCAAATTCAAAAATGCAATAGGCATAATTCATTTTAGAATCGTTATTTAATGTATAGATATATTGTTAGAGGAGATGCTTGGATCTTGTTGATGAAAATAACTGGAGGATGAGATAGTGGATGCTACCATTGTAGACAAGTGGCAGGACATAACGCTTTAAACCCTTTTCCTTTCTTCCTTCCACCCTCACTCACTCACAGTCACTCTTCAACAACCAACGGCGCACCAAGTGTCCGTGTCTGCAGTTAATTAATTGAAGGGTCGCACAGGGGTAATGACATGTCGCCATCATTGTTTGGGCTGTGTCGCTATGGTAACTACTGCTATACACCTGACGGCTGTACTCCTTCGGGTCAGACAGACTGACAATCGATTGATATAACTGTACTGATCGTACAGTTGATCTTTGTAAACAGCATCCTTTGCTCTTTTGACTCAAACACTTTTTCAGTTACCGTGAACTTTCATAGTATAATTTGGAACTTGAGTGTGTAAAAGTGGAATTTTATTCTGTTGTCCAAAAACAATAAATATTTATTGAATTCACTTGACAATGGTGGTAATATATTGTTGTATATAAATGATATTGTAGCGATATTTGATATTACCAGTTCACGGTAATATCCATTTATTTATTTCAGAAAAGTTAGGCAATGAATTAAAATGTTATCACATTTATTTTATAAGTTCAGGAAGAATGGTTCATAGTACTTCTTTTCTAATGATTTATTTTCCCAAAATTAAACTGAAAACATGCGATATTTTTTCAGGCGAGCTTTTTGTCCAACTATCGATTAGTGTATCATGGACATTATTATACCCGATTAATAATACATTACAATTAAAATCCAAAATGAATAAAGATCCAGGTATCGCACTCACAACACATAACCACAAAATGAAGTAGATAGCAAAGGAAAAAAAAAATCTCTGACTCCATTTTGTTAATAATCGAATTTCTTTTAATAAAAAAAATTATTTAAAGGGATTATTTTATTAATATTATTAGTTTCAGTCATAGAAACTTTTTTTATTATTTGGAAAAAGTGACACGTGACCTCGAATGAGATGTTTCTTCCCTTCTTGACAAAAACTACAAAGGCTATCCGAAAGGCCTTTATAATGCATGTGCTTATTAAGTTAACAGTGACCATTCACAGGAGGGCCCTGCAGTCATCTATAAGGCCGCACGGCCTTGTTGGTTAGAGTAGCACTGCAGTAAGCGAGGCATGTAGTTGTTAATAAACTTTTGCGCCTACCTCTGTGCCATTAAATATATAATTGCACCTATTATTCTTGCGATCTATCGTGCTGTGATGGATGCAAGAAATATAAAAATATATTTAATTTGAAAAAAATCAAAATTATGAAGAATATGTGACATTCCCTTGTAAAAGAACATTTCAGGTAGAAGACCACTATTATCTTTTAGAGTTCATGAACTTGATAGCATTGCCTATCCTTTCTTCTCACAGGGGAAGATTTGATATAACAATTAGAAGACATTCCTTCAAAATAGTCTGTTGTAGAGACCGAAGCAGTACACTTGTTTTTCACTCTCTTAGCATCAGTGCATATTAATAAGTTAATAATATTTATTTGCAATAACTTGTAGTTATTATTTTATTAGAATATATTTATTGTTAGCAGTGATGATTTCTTGATTATTTTCTAATACTTCACTCTCTTAAACTATACTTACAAGCCCTTTTACAAAACCGCTCAAGCCGCTACAAACTATCACTACACAAACACACAACAACTCAACGCACCAATAACATTTCAGTGCACCCATGCTCTGATAGCTGCATTCATATATTATATAATCCATTAAATATGTATTGATGAAAAAGTATGCAAAGTGTGCAAGTGTTTTAATTATATAATAATATTGTGTGTATTTTTAATTACTAATGATAATAAAGGAATTATTTAATTATTTGAGTATTATAATTATATTGAGTATAAAAGCAATGCTAAGTTATCGACATTTTAATAAAGGGCTTGCAGCATTGAGCAAAAAAGTATTTATTCAAAACTTGTATTAATACAGCCCGTTTACATATACGATTCGTTGTAGATGAGTTGAAACAATAATTTCATTGACGAAGATTTATTCGGAATCCATTATAAGTTTGAAACTTTAAATATTTTTTCTTTTATTGTTTATTTATAATATTAACAATCTGTAATATTATTGCAATAAGTAAATGTGATCGTAGATAAGTTAATGTAGTTAATGAGGCTTCAAGGAGATGGCCAAGCCACTCTTCCTGTGACAGGAGGTCCCTTGGCTACTGGCGTTTCAAACGTCTGGGAGGATTCCCAGAAATGGTTAGGAGAGGACTGGTTTGTAACTTGCAGGTTCCTGTGTGTTCCTAGTTTCCTGTAGAATCTTTTGTAAAGTTAAGTTGTGTTAAGTCGTGTACAAATGGGATTGGTAGGTCAGTATGTAGCGTCATGTTAGAAGCATAGTATGGGCATGATTGGTGCATAATATGGAAGTAATAGAAGCATAGTATGGTGTGATTTTTCGCAGTATCTTGTTCTCTATGGTTCTGTATCCGTTTAGTGTGTGTCAGTTTTGGCAGTTTCCCAGAGTTGTTGTCCGTAGATCCATATTGGTTTATCAATTTTAATTTAGATCTTTTGTGAAGTAAGCGTTTTACTAGGAAGTATCTGGTTTTCATTGAGTGTTGAGTTTTCGTTACGTGTATGTTCCAAGTCAACTATCTATCTAGGTAAAGTCCAAGTTATCGTATGTATTTTTCGTGAGGTATAAGAATATTGTTAATATACACAGTCGGACAGTTTGTTCGTCTGAGGGTGAATATCATATTGTTATACATTTTGTTTCATTAATTTTGTATTTTACAAAGCTTGAAGTGTACCAACCTTGAAAGTATAAGGTTAAAATGGTCCTGAAGGAGTGCGGATGCATTGGTAGCGTCCTTGTAAGTTGAAAGCATTTAAAATATTTTTAAAAAAATCATGTATTCATTTATTTTATTAAAAATAAAAAAACAAACAAGAAGAGCTAAACAAGAGGTTAGCGTATTTGACAACGAGCTCTCGCGCCAGCTTCAGCTAGCTCCTTATAGCTCACCATTGCGTGCAGTTTATTATTTCGTATATTTCATTTAGTGCTCTTTTGCAGATCATAAGATATAATATATGGTACTAAAAAGAATACGAGTAAAAACTTAAGAATAGACCCTCATTTAGAGATCGTTGTTGTTTGGTCCGCAAAGGGGTCCTCAAAGCTGGAAAGCATCAGAGTTATTTTCCGTGATGAAGCAGGCTATCACGGAAAATGTCCTTGATACTTGAGTGATCGTTGACTAAGAATATTTTATTCGTAATCCAACAAATGTTTTCGATAAAAAATTTGGAACGATCGTAGTACAAGTTTATTTGACGTAGATCCTCTTATTGCAAGTAAGATAAAGTAAACACAGTAAAAAGTTTAAACTTGATATAAAATTTAGAATAATCAATTATTATTCTTAATTAATGTGTTTAGTTATCAATCATATATTATAATTTGCTAGCTTCAACAATTTCCATTTTGGCGATAAAAGACAGGGAAAAAAAAAGAAGCACCATTGAAGACAAAAATGGTTGTTAAGTAGAACTTTGAACAAAGAGTATCACAGTTTGGGATAAGCACTAGTATAACTGGAGACGGACAAGTTAATTAAGGGGAAATGTTGTCGGAGGATGCCAGCAAGGATATCCTTTGGATCTGTGAGCTGGCACGTAGTCTGTAGGCAATGTCTATCATTTGCGGCACGTACCATGACCGCCTCTCAGCGTCGACTTCACTAGATACGGCTGTTTCAAGATCTTCAGACTCTCTTTCTCTCTTTGTTTAACATTTGATGTGTGTGCGCGCGTGTGTGTGTGTGTATATATTGGCTCGCTCCACCCTTCTCTTTAAGTAACAAAGTCAATTAATTCTCAATCAAGTTTTACAAACATTAAAGATAACTTTTTTCAATATTAATTTTCTGTTTTGTTTGTTTGTTTGTTTTTTTTTACTTTCCCTTATGTTGTAAAAGAAAATATTGCGGACGAATCAAATTTTAGTATTGAGATTTCATCGAACAAAAAAACATGTTTTGAAGTCCCCTAAATACGAAAAAAACAATTTGTAACGAATGGTAATGTGACGGTATTGTGTGCAGTATAATGAAAATACTCGTATTTATAAAAAATTTCTCATGTTACATCACTCACACGACTTTTCTTTTATTGCAATTATAACAATTACAAAAAGGCAAATTTACTTTAAATTCGCCATATTTATATTTTATAACTATATTGAATATAAATAAACATGCTAGGTATTATACTTGTTTAGAATTGAGGGTAATGACGCAGCTGATCAACTGGCCAGGAACGGGGCTAACACTCCGTTCATTGGTCCAGAGCCGGTCCTGGGGATAACTGGCGGAGCAATTCGTGCAGCGATTAGAGAGGAGTGGTGTCGCGGTAAGCATGCAGAGCTCTGGAGGGGGAGCCCGAGTGTCATACACAGTAAAAGGATGATGCCTGTGTAAACGAAGGACCCAAATGACTCTTAGTCTAAGTAGGAGCCAGATTTCTCTGGTGACGGGACTATTTACGGGTCCATGGTAGGTTCAGGAAACATCTGTACTAGGTAGGGCTCATTCGAGCAAAACCCTTGTGCAGATTATGTCAGGAAGAGGGGGAAACGGCCTCCCACCTTTTTTTTTTTATTGCGTTGCAATAATTAAATTGAGGTATGAGACCTTTGGTACTTTGCGACCTGAAGAGATGGTAACTCAAAATTATCTGGTGGTGAAGCCCCTCCAAACTTCTTAAGGAGGGAGGGTTTGTTTACTAGGAACTATCGGGGATGGCACAATAAGCCTCTGTTGGCTGCACTGCAGGGATATAGCCCATCCGAGGTTGGTAATAATAATAATAATAATAATAAGAGTTTGTTGAGGGAAGGGGAAATAGTTAAGTGGTTAGCGTATTGGACTCCCAGGCGGAGGACCCGGGTTTGAGCCCAGCTGTGCTACGCTTAGATTTTTTCTTCCTAGGAGCCTCTACAGCTCCGGGATGGACAGTGTTGTCTGTAACGAGAGAACACTGTCCGGAGGCCGGCAGTGCACAAAGAAGCTTCGGGCGCCAATGACCATAGATGTTGACGCGCCTTAAATTACAAAAAATAATAATAATAATACTTGTTTAACTGAATTGACTATACTTAGGCAGCGACCTCTGTCTCAGTGCCTTATCAAAGCTTGTATGGGGTGTTTAAATTCATGTATTACTAACAGCTTCGCCCCTCAGAAATCTCTGAATTTCTTCGGAAATATGTTTCAAATAAAATTGATAGATTTATGTCTGTGCAGTAATTATCCTAAGTTTATTGCCGTTTTCGTAAAAATACCAAAAACGCAAGTCTATTCTGTAAAGTCGCAATTTCGGTTAACCGGTTATCTACATAAACTGGAATTCTAGCAATGCTTTATTTTAACACCTATATATTACATAAAGTAGTAGAACCATGGATTAAACTGAAATGCCATTTTAGAGAAAAACTTAATATTTTAGATCCTCCAGAATCCTGCTAAATGCAAATTTTCCACGGTAAAATGTTTGAAATAAAAGTGATAGGTATTTATGTTTGAAGATGTTAGAGGATAGGGTACCGCGACCTGAAGTATCCAAGTAATGTACTCCACGAAGCCTTCTCAATGCACTGCCGGCCACCGATCAATGTTCTCTAGTTTCGGACAACACTGCCCACAACCGGGATAATAAACTGTAGAAGCTTCTAAGAAGTGAAAATCTAAGAACAGCACTGCTAGACTCCAACCCGGGACCTCTGCGTGGAAGTCTAGCGCGCTATCACTGAGCTAATTCCTTTCCTTATGTGTTACATAGTATATAAGGTTTAAAGAAAAGTGTTGGTTTCATTTCTGACCATATTGTGAAAAGTGGGTGAATTTATGAAGCTTGAGCATCCTGCTTTTATTCATTTTTAAGATATTTATTCATACATACAAATATACAACACAGACACACACTCACTATCATTTGTTAATAACATTTTTTGTCAAACTCAGCGGACCTCACATTAATTTCCAATGAAAAATCAATTTCAAAAATTTGGCATATCGCAATATTTACTCTTATAGCGTTAAGAGAAAGTAAATAAATAAGAAATGAGGAATCACACTTTTTATCCCAATTAAGTGTCAACCAAGAGATGTAGCGCTGGTCAAGAACTGGCCTAAAATCAGCCGACTGTGAAAGGGATTTTATGGATATTTATCGATTGTTTTTTTTTTTTAGTTTTTCCCCGTTATTTCGAAGACATTTCAATGATTTTTTTTTTTAAAAATTCGCTGTTCTAATTGCTTATAATTATAAATGCTTATCACTTTCTTTTATTTAAAACATTTCTTCACCCAAAATAATCAGAATGACTTGATAAACAGTATGATACCACACAGAAATAGACAGGGGAAAAATCAGTTTTACATACTTACTTCCCAGCATACAGTCTGACAATGAGGTAACGTCCACAAACGATTGATGACCACAAAATGAAGCATACTGTAAATACCAGCTCCACACTGTTTCCAGCTTTGCCGGACACAAACATAACAGAAATTTTATTTATTTTACTATTTACCATGAGTTAGATTAGTTGAGATAAAATAAAAGGTACCAGCTAGTTTGAATGTAAAACTAAAATTTAATTGGCATTATCTGTAACTGTCGCTTAATGTAAACTGTGACAGTTTAAAGGCGGTACATTCAGAAATCATTAATGGATGTAATTTTTTTTTTATATAAACAATAATGGATTGTTTATTATTCAATGTCCATAATGTAACAATTACATTGATACTTAAAGCGTCCTTAAAAAAGTAATTTAGGTAAAAAAAAATATATATATATATGTAACAGTGCTACATGTTCTAAAATGCATTAACATGTTGTCCCATCGTTGCCATGAAAGAAACCATTCATTATAGTTTACCAGTTTCCCTTATGTAAAAGTTTAAATGGCGTTAACCAAATAGGACAAACCTTTATTGCTATTATAGTAAATACTTGGAAGGAAATAGGAAGTTTGCTCTATACGGAAGTGGGCAATTTAAAACCTTTTCCATACGGAAGTTAGATGTATTGCAGAATAAAATTAAGTACTTAGTAAATGTAGACATACACATAGTGGTAAGAAACAGGGGGCTGCGTACATGTAGTGGCAATACATATAGACAGACAAACTATACAAGGAAATAATGCTGGAAATGTATAAAGTGGGGTGTTAGTTTGTTGTGAGCTCTATAAGGAACATGATGGCCGGGAGGAATGTAGCTCAGTAGCGTACTCTAGTAGTTGAAAGAGATGTACATAGTAAGAACTAGGACATAAGAGTATATAACCTTTAATGTCCCATGTTGGCACTTTGTCCAACTAAACTACTAGCGCGCACATTGATTATACTATGAGTGTGTGTGTGTGTGTGTGTATGTATCTATGTATATATGTGTATGTATGTGTAATAGAGCACTTTAAGCACCTTGGATTATCTTAACTGTGCGTGAATTTTCCTTTAAACAGAGTTTCTCTTGTTGTTTAAGTAGACAACAACTTTAACTTTGTCAAACATTACTTAACTTTTAAACTGACTACTTTCGTTAATATTAACCACTCTAAACTGGACTTTACACTCAAAAGGTGGGGCCGATGTACATGTTAAAAGAAAAAAAGTCGATTAATTAAATTGCTTTTAAAAAATATTTTACTAAACGTTAATTGTATTTAGGAAAAATAGGAAATTAAATTTCTTTTTTAGAATTACGAGAAAAATCGGCTGCAAACAAAAGAAAACAAGGATAATATTTAATATGCTAAAATAATGAACAGACTTCCATCGTTGTGTGATATTTAGTAAGTAGGATAATGAAGAAGTTATAGTAAACTAAACTCTACTTGATACTGCATTGTAGTTGTGGCTAAGAATTGAGAACTTCATGGCAAATTTAAATTGAGAAAGAATAGACATGATTGAAAGAAATGGCATAGAGAGAGAGAGAGAGAGAGAGAGACGGCCTTTTTAACTGGTCGAGAGTTGCGATGAACAGCGGTTGTTTCCTTCATATGATCATACGAAAATCTTAGGAGGATTGAGCGAACTTTGTTGCTTAATCTGGCAGTGTAATAGGATCCAAAGTGCAGAGAGAATAGAATCCAAAAAGCAGAGTTAGAAACATAAAATTGAGATTCTCACTCGCTTCTTAGGCCAGACTAGAGTGGGAGACTCTGAATATTTACAGAGTCCCCACTTTAGTCTGGCTTAAGTACCGAGTGAGATTCTCTGCTTTTTGAATTCTATTCTCTCTGCTCGCTGGATCCTATTACAGGCAGTCTCACTCGAACGCTGAAGTTGCCTAAGCATTGCAATGCGCAGTATATAGTAACAGTAGTGCAGGCTCTAGCATAGTTATTATAACAGAAACATGATAATGGTGGTGCTCTTTTGTGGTGTGATAAGAAGGTATTATTTCCATCACGCCACCAACTCCAAAAACATTCTGTAGCCATTTTTACAAACTGTATTAACCCAACACCAACTTCCAAAACATTCTGCAGCTACTTTTACAAACTGTACCAATCCATCACCAAATCCCAAGACATTCTATAGATACGTTTACAAACTGTACCAATCCATCACCGAATCCTAAGACATTCTATAGATACGTTTACGAACTGTACCAATCCATCACCAAATCCCAAGACATTCTATAGATACATTTACAAACTGTACCAATCCATCACCAAATCCCAAGACATTCTATAGATACATTTACAAACTGTACCAATCCATCACCAAATCCCAAGACATTCTATAGATACATTTACAAACTGTACCAATGCATCACAAAATCCCAAGACATTCTATAGATACATTTACAAACTGTACCAATCCATCACCAAATCCCAAGACATTTTATAGATACATTTACAAACTGTACCAATGCATCACAAAATCCCAAGACATTCTATAGATACATTTACAAACTGTACCAATCCATCACCAAATCCCAAGACATTCTATAGATACATTTACAAACTGTACCAATCCATCACCAAATCCCAAGACATTCTATAGATACATTTACAAACTGTACCAATGCATCACAAAATCCCAAGACATTCTATAGATACATTTACAAACTGTACCAATCCATCACCAAATCCCAAGACATTTTATAGATACATTTACAAACTGTACCAATGCATCACAAAATCCCAAGACATTCTATAGATACATTTACAAACTGTACCAATCCATCACCAAATCCCAAGACATTTTATAGATACATTTACAAACTGTACCAATGCATCACAAAATCCCAAGACATTCTATAGATACATTTACAAACTGTACCAATCCATCACCAAATCCCAAGACATTCTATAGATACATTTACAAACTGTACCAATCTCCATTTCGCCTAACATTACACTCGATAATTTTTATTTTCCGTATCTTAATTTATTTTGCGTTTTCTTTGTTCTTGGTATGAAGAGTTGGCGCAAACCTCCTCCTGTTCCATAGACAGAGAACATGCAAACTAAATTTGAAGACATCAAACAAATGAAAAAGCATATTTTACATAATAATGGTTCCGCGGTGATTCATGGATTCCCTACATACAGATCTTCCTACAAAAAATTGAATTTTGATATGTATCGTAATAAAATGTGAATTGGTATTTTGAAATCTTTCGAAAATTTGACATAAGAAAAATGAAAATCGAAAAGAAAATTTTATCAATTAAAAGTGACGAGCCTTTATGTAATTAATATACGAAGTTTAAGGAAAATAATGTTTGAGAAAATTATTGAGGAAATGTGACAAAAGTCATTCACTGATATATTTTCGGTTCATGGATTTTGGCCTTTTTTTCAAATTTTCAATACCGTGAATTTTGGGTGACAGTTAGTGTTTTGATTTGAGGAGACGACTGGATGAATAATTTTGCTAAATTAGTCCCTTTGTTCTTGTTGTAAAAAAGACACTAAAGGGACTTATAGCGAAGGAAGGAAAAGGGGTTTTGAAAAAAAGAAGGGAGGTTAACGTTATCGAAATGTATAATGGGTTTGTGATGAAGAGAAAATGGTTTGGTTTAGAAGAATAAAGTAGAAGTGAAGTTGAACAGTATAATTTAAAAGCAACACTGACTGCCTGGACTTTACACTAAAATATATAGAATGGTAGTGAGAGGTAAAGGTTGATGGCGCGTAGTGACTGCTGTATGAACTCTGCTATAAGACCTCTTGAATACTCTCCCGTCGCTTTATTTAAGCAGTTTCTCCCCCTATAATCCGAGAGAGTGATCCTGTCATTTTTGTCTCTTTCTCTCTCTCTCTCTTAATATGGATCCCTCTCTTTGGATCCTGATTGGTACTGAAAGAGGATGGGTATGAAATATGCCCTAAAAGGAAGTTGCGATTGCGAGTTGGAATTGCATGCATGCACCTGTCTCTATCGGTTGACGTCTGGTACTCGTTACCAATATGTGCCTTTTTTCGTTAAGATAGCCTTATTAAGGACCATTTTAGAAACTGGGATAAGAGGGTATGGTGACAGTTTCGGTTGAGTTGGAAGAGCAAAATTTAACTTGCTGGGAGCGACTGACCAAAGCAGACCTGGTCCCGGACAAATTAGTTTTCTAAGCTGTGCTATCAGTGACTAATGAATAAAATTATATTGAAAAAATAAAAACTTCAATAGGGAAGATGTAGGGAAGTTGTAAAGATCACTTGAACAATATTAGCGTGATTAGCAAAAAATATTCTCCGAAGTTATTTTATTACAAACTTAAGAATTTCTACTGCTTACAGGAAAAAATAATGCAAAACATTGCAAGCAATGTTGCTTAAATTACACTCACCATAGCAACAAAAACATATCCAAAGTTACAGCAATGATCCTTATCAACAGACTATCTTCAATGCTAGAAACGTTCAGCAAAACAGAATTAAATCTTAAATTGCAAATAAATTAGAATTGAAATGAAATCACTGCAAAGCAATAAACATGTGAGCAGTGCATCCTCTTACAGCTATGAGTGTAAGTAATAATCCTCAGAAATTGTCACAAATAACTAGAGGGAAAAAGAAGTAATAGATGTTAGATTCTAAAAGTATGAACGTGGTCCAATACTTCAAACTCAACAGCATGAAATTAGGAACCAGTTATTATTTAATACAAGTTTTATGTGAGATCACATAAAACTTAGAACGCTGACGTCCAAAGTCGTTATATGTTTATGGCCCATCGTAATTGTTTATTTTGTGAATCAACCTTAAACAGAGATTCTGGGATTAAAGATTTTCTTACAAGTTTATTGTCATTTTTACTACTTTTATCTGATACTAATAGCAATATAGCTAAAGTAAAGCACAAAGATTAAATATCATAATATTTATGTATACAAACTATAGAGTATGTAATATTAAGGATGATGATCAAGTTCGCTAACATAATTGAAAAGTATTTTTCATTTACTATAAAAAAAAATGTATGTTTATTTATATTGTATTTAATCTAGTGACCTTACAGGGATGCTAGATTAATATTTGGGGGCAAATCAAAATAAGATTAATCAGAGATGAAAGAGAGATTCTGTTTACTATGATAATATGCTGATTTCTCTTCCTAATAATCTAAGCTTTGTCTACTGTCTAAAAATGTTCAAAACATGTGAAAATAATATGTTTGGTGACTATTTAGGATTCATAATAATTGGATCAATTTATCTTAAGGCAATTAATTAGTATAATGATATATGGTTCATTTCAAGGCCTAAATTACTCAATTAATTTTAAACACTAAAAAGTGTAAAAAGTTCAAATTTCATATTCCGTTCGGATATCTTCAGGGAGACCCCGGGACAAGAAGATCTGGTCTAAATCCACCAGTCAAAATGGCCTCTTTTCGATTTTTTGTTTGTTTGTTATTTATGATCTTTTCAAAAACTGTTCCAATGATTCGTTGAATTTTGTATACTTACTCCAATATTATAGCTATAGTATGTGTGAGAAGAAAAGAGAATGGATTTTAAAGAAATAAACTAGAATATAATATGCTGCACACTGTAGAAAGAACACACAAACTGCTAGGACTTTACAAGCGCATAGAAGTTAGTTAGCGAGATATATATATATATGGAGACAGACTGGCTGAGTGATGATGAGAAGGTAGTAGAAGGTTGCTGACTAATTGTTAACTGGTCGTAAACTGTTCTGAACTGTACTCTGTCGCTCTATTTATATGAATCGAACTCTCCCATTCTAAGTCTGGCCTAAGAGGGGAGTAACTAACTTTTTATATTCACTTTTGTGTTTCTCCGCTCTTAGGATCTCATTACATAGCTTAACACTTTAATTTGAAACAAATTCCAAAGACTGATGATAATAAAGATTCTCGACCGATGTATTATTAACAGCAGGAGTTCACGAAGAGTGGTCAATGAAAACACTTATTTAAAACATCCTATGTTTCGACAAATGAAGCTATGATACCTTCATTTCTGATGATGTAGTTCATTACATAAGCAACTCTTTCAAGTTTTGTTTGGTATATTTTTTTTTTTTTGTGTTTAGTGTGCTTAATGAAAATTATGTGTAACCCCCCGTTTAACATTTTTTTATTTTTATCCCTGAAGAAGGCAATAAATTTGTCGAAACGTAGGATAAGTTTAGAAAAAAATGTTTTCATTGACCGCTCCTCGTGAACTCCTACAGTTTTACCGAAGATTGTTTACTTTAAAGAACTTTGGAAGAGCAGTGACGTTAGTTCCACACCTAAATTACTATTTCATTTTGTATATTTTTTACTTATTACTTTCTCTTACTCCTGTGATAATATCAAATTATACCAAAAAAACATGTTCTGAGGGTCCCTTAGTACGAAAAAAAGGTTTCCAACGGTGCGCGCGTGCGCGTGTGTAAGTGAATAAAATATCTCAAAACGACAAATTGCAGGTAACTCAAAATTCTTATTCCGTTTTGGTTAGTAGTTAGGTTCCCAGGTTCCAGTTCTGTGCTACTCTTAGATTATTTATTCATAGGAACCTCTCTAAAGCTGTCCATCTTCGGACAATGTTGTCTGTAACGAATGCAATGAGAATGCTGCGTAGCCAATGACCATAAATGGTGATGGGCCTTAAAAATATATAAATAAATCTTTATATATATATTTCTAATGTATCTATATTTTATTGAATATAGATATTTTAGATGCAGTGGTTTTGAATTCCAAAAATGTTTAACCGGAAGTACGACTTTAGACAATATGCTATTGAGTTTTTGAATTTTCTCGCATAATAATAACTGCGCAGATCATTTCTATTTGAAACATTTTTATGAAAAATTTGATTTCTATTAGTTCTGTAAAATTTATGGAGTGAAATTTCAAATATTATGTGGAGTTGGATTAATGTATTTTGGCGCTCCGATCTTGACAGCAATTTAATTACTGCTACTACCTGCCTGACTAGATAGTTAGTGGCTCCCCCACGTGTTAACAACTTCATTGTCTTTATCAAATTATTTGTATTTTTGGGACAATGATCAAGTAAATCATGATAGAACTATTCAGTAAAGTCCACTTCCGGTAAATGGATTTAACCCGAAACCTCTTTATCTAATGGAATAGATAGTATAGGTATAGATAGATAGGATAGCCAGGCTGCTCTGCGGGCAATACTCGTGGGAGATCAGCTCAAGGCTGGTGTGGGACTGCCTAGGTGCACTCAGGGAAATTAGTAGCCATAATAAGGTCTTCCTGGTTTGGGTACCTGGGCACTCGGGTCACAGAGGCAATGAGGCGGCGGACCGCCTGGCCCGGGAGGGTTCAATGGGAGCGCTTATCGGGCCGGAGCCGTTCTGTGGTGTCTCAAGATGCCTCAGGAGTGCATCCATTAAGCTATGGATGCAGGACCGATCAAGGGAATGGTGGGTCAAAACTCCAGGCCAGAGGCAGGCGAAAACGTTTATCCATAGCCACTCGCCCAAGCTAACTGCGGAACTACTCCAATTAGGCCGGGTGGCCATAAGGATAGCAGTTGGCGTTCTCACTGGCCATTGTAGATTAAATAAGCACATGCATCGCATGGGCCTGGCAACGGATAGCCTGTGTAGGTTTTGTCAGGAAGAAGAGGAGACGGCACTGCATGTGGTATGTCAGTGCGAGGGGCTGGTTTGGCTAAGGTACCGCCTCTTTGGTAAAGAGAAGCTGGTGCCAACAGCCAGGGCCCTCTCTCGGACCTATTAAGTCTTTTAAGGCAAGCAGGACTCGAGAGGGTGCTCTGATGGTAGGTGCTCTGATTGACCACCTGGGAGCCCCCCCCAATTCCACAGTCCGGTTAAGGACAGGATAGGGGGAGGGTCTCCAACTCGGGGGGTGCCACAATAGATCCTTGGGGTGTCGCGGTGACGTAGGCTGAAGAGCCAATTCCCCCGTTAGAATCTATCTATCTATCTATAGGTAGTACGTAAATGGAATACCAAGTTTGAGCTTCCTAATAAGTTAGTCTTCCTTCAAGAGGAAAGTATTGCATCGAACTAGAAATACGTGAAAATATTTTTTTTTCGAACATCAAAACGTAAATTTCCAATGAAACCTCAATTTCGAAACTGTTACACGATCGCAAATACTTCCAAATTACAAGAAATAAGAGAAAGTTGAAAGTATTAAAAATTGCTTAAACAAAAATTTGCATTGGAACTTCCAAATTAGGTCGCTAATTATTATTAAATTTCAATCAAGAGCCGATCTCCGTATCCAAACAGGATACAAATAACCATTTTTTTATTTAAGAGTGTACATATATATGTATCAAACTCTGTATGCATATCATGTATTATAAAAAATAATAGAAAGAGTACTAAAAGGTCAGGAGATTTGCTTTATGAAAAGACTAACATACTGCTGACTAGAAGTGTGTGTGGTCTTCATTTAAGTCTTAATCTCATCGGAAATCTACTTAAGTCCAGGTCACTATTACTAACTATTAAACAGACCTTTGTAAAAACGACAGATCCTATTTAATTTGAATATATCACTGTCTTTTTTTAAAGATTTTCTATTTAAAATCCAGCAATGTAGACGTAACATTGAAGCAAATGAGATTTACACCAATTATCATAATATCTGACAACTTAACAAACAAACTAATTTATATCTGCTAATTTATATCCTATTTTTTAACAGAATTAAATTTAAAGCCATCAAGTCCAAAGAACAAAAGAATTCAAAAATGTTAGTTCATGATTTTTGGAGTATGCGTATTCAAGAATTTTAACTTTGACTTGGCGCCAAAGTTGTTCTTAAAATTAACACAATATCTGGCGAAGTAAAATTTCGAAAGTATGCTTTTTTGTCATTGTTAATTAAATTAAATTTACTTTCACACACATGTTAGCCTATAAAATGAACTTTGCGAGAAACCTGAAAATTAGATAAAAAAAAATCTGGTGTGAAACAGTCACACAACTTTCTCTTACTCCAGTTCTCAAAATTATAATTGACAAATGTTATAGTTTGTATACCAAATTAATTCAAATACGACGAAAACTAATAAAACCGTTCTGTAAAAGCGCACTTCCGGTTAACTAATTTCCTTGAAACTCGGAATTTTGGCCATCCATTTATTTCTAATTAATTTTGTTTGGATGATAGAATTGTATGATCAACTATTATAGCAGTTTAGAGAAAAACATAACCCCCTCCCCTCACCTAAAAGTGCTATTAAATGAATTTTTCTTGAGAAATGTTTTAAATAAAAGTTGTAAATCTTTGTATGTTTAGTTTATATATGATATTTCAACAAAATCTTCGGAGCTATTTTTGAGAAAATCGCGAAAAAGTGGAAAAATTATTTAGTAAAGTGGTAATGTAAACGCACTCCGGTCATCCGATTTTTTTCAAACTCGGAATTTCAACAACATATTTTGAAATAGCACTTTAGATGAAAACCTAACCACACCCCTCCCCCATAACGGCCCTTAAATGAATTTTCCCGAGAAATGTTTCAAATAAAAGTTGTAGCTCTTTGTATGTGTAGTTGATATAACATGTTTAAAGAAAATCGTCTGAGCTATTTTTGAGAAAATCGCAAAAAAGTAAAAAAAACAAGTAAAGTGGTACTTCCGATTGAGGAATTTTGACAGATGACCCACTGTCAGATGCCGTGGTGATACCTAAACGGAATATCAAGTTTCAACTTTCTACGGTTTTTCGCTTTTGAGCTATGCTGTTCGCATACGTACACACACAACACAGACCATTTGCTAAAACCATTTTTTTGGACACAGTGGACCTCAAAACGGATATTCCCGGTGAAAACTCGATATCGAAAATTTGACACGATTACAATACTTCCTCTTACTAGGAGTAAGAGAAAGTAAAAATAAAGACCCGCAAAAATCTCTGATGAAGCATATGAATTTAGACATCAGAGAACTTGTATCATATGTCCAATATTAGTGCTAAAACCGTTTACAGATACGTACTGGTAATCGAAAAGTTACAAAAATTTAATGATGAGCCTAGAAAAAGCAGGACTATACATATATTCTGGGAAAATGAGATATGACCACTGACATCGATCAGGTTAAAAGTTAGATGTGGATGAAGTGCTGGTTTGATGGAGCTAGAACAGATTCTCCATTATCAGCAAATGAACAACAAAGGATTTATCAGTGGCCAGGATTATTCATTTTAAGCGGCCTCTACATGGTCAATAATATTGTCAATATCAGTATTAACAATATAACCATCAATGCTCGTGCTAACCAATCACAATACTTCATTACCTTACACGATCAATATTATTGAAGTAACGAAGTTTGTGATTGGGTAGCACGAGTATTGATGGTTTTGTTGTCAATACTGATATTGAAAATATTATTGACCGTGTAGAGGCCGCTTTAGTCATTCATTTATAAGAACTACCCACGAAGTCAGTGGTTTACCACCGTTTCCTATTGTGATGATGAAAAAACCTGGCCTGTTTCATCAGAAATTTACTTAGAAACAACCGGGCATTATTCACCAGAAAAAAGGCTCCAAAAATATGTTGCATGGCAGCGTTAAAAACCCCAACTTCCATGCCTCGGTCTCATGAAGTTCTGCCTTATTCTCTATCCTCCCACAATATGTCTCAAACAGACTGTCTATCATTTATTTCGCACGTTGTATCATTTCCTAATGCGAAAAATTCGGTGTAAAATCACTCACACGACAAATGTTCTCCAAACTTACAATTTTTAGTAAATATTTGCTTGTAATGTAAAGCCTTTAACAAGAGCTTTAAAAATTAAGCTTCACAAAATTTCCTCAAAGCTAATTGATTATATTAATTTTCTCTTGTTATTATAAGAATAATTACTATGCTAACTAAAATTATTTTATTGAGAATAGTTAACTAAAGTAAACAAATCAGTCGCAATTGGTAAAACAAAACACTACCTTCAATCTAATTATTGTACAATAAAACAAAAATAACCATAAAATGAAAACACATGAACACACTTGCTAAAATATAAGATAATATCTTGAATAATTTAACTAGATAGTTATTAAAAGTATTAAATATTAATCAGTAAAAATTAAAGAAATCATATGTTTGAGAGCAGAAAAAAATTAAAAAAAGAAAACAATAATTGACCTTGAATATTCAATGAGAAGGTTTTATGCGTGTATAAGTGTGAACGTTTGTATGTGTGGGCGCAGTGTAAGACAGGTAGCTGTCTAACCGTAGAGGTAATTAGGTGAGGGTCCAAGGAAGTATCTCATTAGGGAGTATATGTTAGAGGAGACTGCACACATACTGGCAATATATATACACACATATATTACTACTACATTGTACAATAACAACCAAACCATCAACTAACACAAGATATATAGCATCTCTCAAGAGTTGTGCAGCCACAGCTTGAGGGGAGAGAGACTTCCTTGAAATCTGGTCATCTGTTCTTACTTTACAACAACCTTCACACCTATCTCATTAAAGTGTTATCATCTCTGTAATAAGCTTTTACAATACAGCGATCACTATTTTGTATTCGCTATAATGTACAATGAATATTTGTTTGGTAAAGTAAATTGTTTACAGTTTTCATTAACTAATTTCTGAACGGTGACGAAATTGTGGTAAATTAACTAAACCAAATAGAAACGTAGAAGTTTTCCCTAGCAAAGAGAACAGGATTCTAGTGGGCAGTTCAGCGTGTAAGTATCTGGGAGTTACGGATAAATCAAGAGAGAAAGTTACTAGACATATTGAACTGTAATGGTGCAATAAAAGACTGCGTTTTCGACCTTAAAATTCAAAAATCATTTGTTTACTCATCTACTAAGCTTACTCTATGAAATACAGGCCATCATTTTCTGCCACTTGAACCCATCTGATGTCCTTCCGATGATACCTAGAGCTATCTTTGGAGCCAAAACCATCCATATCTCTAAATATCCATATTTTTAAATTTAAGAGATGGGAATCAGAGGGTGCCAGTTATGGGCTGCAAGCTGCGTGACGGAGGAGCTTAAAATTTAAATCTTCGATTAAAACGAAAATCACACGGGTCTTCGAGAAGGATTTTATAGACTTCAACTCATCGTGCGGCTTGTTGGGGCGTAAAGTGAAATGGAAATCAAGTTCGGCAACTTCTGGGGACTATGGCGGCTACTCGTGAATAGGTGGCGGTTTATGGTTGAGTAAGTCACGCCTAGTTCGCCTGAAAGTTTTCTAGTGCTGTTGTAAGGATCTACCTCTACAGCTGTCGCCAGAAATTGCTGAATCTAAGAAGAGAGGAAGTCTTGGATGAAGCTTACCTTCCAGGTTTTTTATCTTTTCTTATCTTTATTGAACCAGATCTGTGCAGCCCGTGATCGGTACAGAGTCTTCCCTCGCTACTTCATTAATTTCGGAAGCGGCATTTGTGGCAGTAGTGTTTTTTAAATTGATCGTTTATTTGACATATTTTTGACTTGTAAAAAAAGATTTTAGGGGGATTCTGGTGGATGATAGGTAAATTTAAATTGCGACCAAGTTGTTGGATGACACCTAGTTGACACCTAGTCCTGGAGATACCCCTCAGTGCTTCCTCCAGTACTTCTCCAATTGAATTTAAGCATAAACATGTATCAGAGACATTTTCCGTGGTAACCTGCTTCATTTTGTGGTCATCTACCGGTTTCAGGTGTTTGCCCATCTTCAGCGTTGCGTTTGTCAGACAGTGTGATACACACTAGTATAAACTGAATTCGCTCTGTGCAAGTCTGTGTTATCACACTGTCTGACAAATGCGTCCTGAAGATGGGCGAACGCCCGAAACCGGTGGATGACCACAAAATGAAGCAGGCTACCACTGAAAATGTCTCTGATGCTTTCCAGCTCTGTGGAACCAACCACCACAATAAGCATGTATTACGTAGATTATGACATTTCATTTGGACGAATCGTTTGAAAAGAAAGTTTTCGTCAACACCGACTTTGCCTTCACGGGAATGGAACCCTAATTCTCGCACAGTGAACTCTAGCCACTGTACTAATGCGAGGTTAAAACGACGTATTATTTTTCACTATATTGTGAAGATTCTTACTTATTTATAAATATTTAGAATTTTAACTCTTGAATATGTGGATGGGTCCGCAATGCTGGATAACATCTGGTATTTTATCCGTCGTGGCATGCATATTCATTTGGTTCCTGACCAGTTTCAGATTTCATTCATCGTCAGAGCAAATTCGCCAAGTTCGTGTAGAGAGTACACTTCAACGTAATGTTTCTGTTTACAGCCACACTTGTTGGTTTGTTGGTAAATCTCTGTGCAAGTCTATATTATCACACTGTCTGACAAACTCATCCTGAAGATGGGCGAACGCCCGAAACTTGGCGAATTCTCTCTGACGATGAATGAAAATCCGAAACCCGTTAGGAACCAAATGAATATGCATGCTACGGCGGATAAAATACCAGACTTTATACATTTCTATTTACATATATATTTACAATCGTATTTATTACTATCATTCTGATATAAATTGTGACTTATTTAATAATATCTTACACTTTCTAGTGGGGTTCCTATTGATTTTACTTTTTGAGTGGGTTTTTCTTCTGAGGAGGATCAGATTATTCACTACCTCTGAGACACCATCAAGTAGCTTCCATGGTACTAGTAGCTTCCACTGTCGGTGCGGGAACGGAAATTCTTAAAAAGAGGACTATATTTGGTGGAGTTGGTTCCCCTAATTTTGAGAGTAGCTGCCAATCCAAATTGTGGAATTATACCCATGGATTAGTGCCCCCAAGGACTGTTCTAAGTTCCCTATAAAGTCTTCATGGAGCAAATTTAAGGATGGTACTCCCAACTTATATACATTTTCCCTACGAGCTGTAGATGGGCCCACCATAATCATAAAAGCCGATCACTTTGCTTTTTCTAAAAATAAAACCGACAGTGCCACATAGCACTTCTTAATAATCATACGGATAAAAATGGTGAAGAATTTTTATTTTTTTAAATTTTCTTTTTCTTTCATCTAACTGGAAGCCCATTTGACAGCATTATGACTAGCGAATATGGGATTTATATTGTCCTCCTTCATGATCTAGCCTCCCGCAAATACATAATTCTTCTGTCGCTATAGTTCGTTTGTCTCATGTATTTCCGAATTGCTAGCATAAGAGCGATGGAAATATGGGCGGACGTTGAGTTTGTAAAAAGCAATCTTAATTTATGTTGGCCAAATTGGTCTGTAGAATGTGAGAACTAAGAAGCTATGCAAATAACTCATTTTTATCCCTTGATCTTTTAATTTCATTTTTTTTTTTTGCGGACCTCTCTCTCGATCTCAATTGTCTTTAATCTTGTTTTTCCATAAATTTCTTTGTCATTCCTATGGAATTTGTATAATCGCCCAAAAATAAAGAAACAATTGGCGCTAAGGCTTCCCTCTTCTTTTTTTATAATAATAAAGCGAGTCCGATTGTCTTTTTTGAGTTCAAGTCTGCACTTTCTTTTTATTTTCTCTTACTCCTAGTAATCGTGCCAAATTTTCGATATCGAGTTTTCACGGGAAATATTAGTTTTGGGGTCCCCTGAATCCAAAAAAGTGGTTTTAGCAAATGGTCTGTGTGTGTGTGTATGTCGTTGTGTGTGTTGTGTATATATGTATCGATGTCTGTATGTATCTATGTTGTATTGTATGTTGTATGTATGTATGTATGTATGATGTATGTATGTATGTATGTATGTATGTATGTATGTATGTAGTATGTCTGTATGTATGTATGATGTATGTTATGGATGGATGGATGTATGTATGTATGTATTATGTATGTATGGATGATGTATGTATGTATGTATGAGTATGTATGTATGTATGTATGTATGTATGTATGTGAGTAGTCGTTATGTATGTCTGTATGTATGTAGTATGTTGATGTTATGTATGTATGGATGATGTATGTATGATGTTGTGATGTATGTATGTATTATGTATGTATGTAGGTATTATGTATGTATGTATGTATGTATGTGTATGTATGTATGTAGTACTGTATGTAGATGTATGTATGTATGTATGATGTATGTATGTATGTATGTTATGTATGTATGTATGTATTGTATTGTATGTATGTATGTATTGTATTGTATGTATGTATGTATTGTATTGTATGTATGTATGTATTGTATTGTATGTATGTATGTATTGTATTGTATGTATGTATGTATGTCTGTATGTATGTATGTATGTATGTATGTATGTATGTATGTATGTATGTATGTATGTATGTATGTATGTATGTAGGTATGTATGTATGTATGTATGTATGTATGTATGTATGTATGTATGTATGTATGTATGTATGTATGTATGTATGTATGTATGTATGTATGTATGTATGTATGTATGTATGTATGTATGTATGTATGTATGTATGTATGTATGTAAGTGAACAGCATAGCTCAAATACGAAAAATTGCAGAAAGTTCAAACTTGATATTCCATTTGGGTATCACCAAGCGATCCGACAGTAGGTCGGCGGTCAAAATTCCTCTACCGGAAGTACCACTTTACTGAATGTTTTTTTTTCCCTTTTTTGCAATTTTCACGAAAATGGCTCCAAAGATTTTCTTCAAACTTTATATATCAACCAAACTTACAAAGTTATACAACTTTTAATTGAAACGTTTCTTCGAGAAAATGCATTTAAGGGCACTTTTAGTGCTACTTTACTGAATAGTTATTTCAGTTTTTTGTGATTTCCTCAAAAATCGGCTTCAACGATTTTCTTTAAACATGATACGTCAACTACACATATATTGAGATACAACTTTTGTTTGTAAATTTTTTTCTACCGCTAAAATTCTTTTATAGGGACTTTTAGGGGAGGGGTATGAATATATGTTTTCTTCTAAAGTGCTAACTTAATTTATTACGCAATTCAACCATTCCACTAGAATGAAAAATGTAAAAATTCCAAGTTTAAAGTAACTAAGTTGACCGGAAGCGAGTTTTTAGTAAAAAGTATTTTTCAGTTTTCTGCTATTTTCTCTAAAACGGCTCCAACGATTTTCTTTAAACAAACGTGTTAACTACACATCTAAAGAGATACAACTTTTATTTGCACATTTCTTAGGGTAGAGTTATTTAAGGGAGCTTTTTCGGTGGCGGTGAGGTTATGTTTTTCTCTAAAGTGCTATCATAATTGATTATACAATTCTACCATCTAAACAAAATTAATTGTCAATAAACAGATAGCCAAAATTCCAAATTTCAAGAAAATTAGTAAACCGGAAGTACGCTTTTACTGATCGTTTTTTTTTTTCAATTTTCGACAATCTCCAACGAATTTCACCAAATTTGGTACACTAACTATAAAATTTGTCAATTATAATTTTGAAAACAGGAGTAAGAGAAAGTTGTGTAAGTGTTTCACACAAGATCTTTTATCTTTCTAAAATTATCTCTTACTCAGCAGGGAAGACAATTTATAAGGCGCCCAGTGGCTGCAGCTTTGGTTGGACAACAAACCACTGCAAAACCGTGCCGATGTCTAAGCCCATTCAAAAGTTGAGTAATGGAAGAGAATAGGGTGATGAAAGGGGAGCCGTATTAAGAGATTAGAGAATGGGAATTTAAGGTGATTTTTATCTCATTAACTGGTTTCTTGTTCCATCCCGTTTGAACGAACGTTCTGGCGGTGCGAAATTAGCATAGGGAATTCTGCCTGAATTTCATGTGGTTTTAATGGGGCATTTGATATGGAATGAATATGGAGTTCGGGAAGTAAGTAGATCAATACGACTCTGTGGCAGCCATACTGCGTAGTCTGTTAGTAGCTTCTTATGACATCTTGGAAGGAGTTGTCCAACCATTCCTGGTCCTGAAGTACCGCTAAGTTATTGTAATTAAAAGTAACAAAAAAAATATTAAATGACAAAAATGTTGTTATTAGTTACAATCTCTTTCATGATATTGAGAAATATGGAGAAAGTTTATAGTTCACTATTAACTTGTAATTTCCTGGATAGAATTTATAACTGATGTAGATAAAGAAAAAAGTGGTGAAAGTAAATCTACGTGGCATTTATATTACGGAAAAGGTATTTCCCTCTGTATAAAATGGGAATGAGGAGGTAAAAAACTAATCGTGGTGGTACTTTTAGTAGAAGAAGAATGAAAAGTATAAGAAGGACGAAGTAGTCTTGGGGTATATTGCTGGGATTTTCAAACAGAAATGAAGATCTTATGAATAAACTTGAAGTAGAGTGTTTGCTCTGGGTGGGAATTAGGAGGGCGGACTTTCTTTACTAGTGGAAAATGTGCACTAGAGAGAGGTTATGCTGGGTGCCATAGTGGGTTGCTTGGCTTGCTTCTTCTTCTTCTTCTTCTTGACGACTACTAGTAACGACGATGAGAGGAAAACGGTAAGCTTGCCGTGTCTCTAATACCGGGACAGTTATATTAAAGTCCTCACCAACCCGCTAGCCCCTATACCCAGCCATATTACAGTTGGCAAAGACTTGTTTTTAAACTTTAAACCCCACCCTTGTCTTTAGATGGTGATGGTTGGACAAACTTCCACAAGAAAAACTCCTAAGTATTACAGGTTCGACTACAGCATTCACCCTTCCCGTACACCATTGTCATATCTATGTTTTTGTTCTTCATATTGACTTATAAAATGCGTACACCTTTCTCTCTCTCATATCCCCTAATCCATATTTTTCTTAAACTACATTTAATTCTTTTTTTTTTTTCTTGAATTTCATTTAGACAATACATTTATATTGAAAAACTCCTTTCATCAAATCCAGAATAATGTATTTGATAATGGAAATTGAACGTTATTGCAGAAATTGTTTTAATATTAATAACTGACTTCTTATCTTTCCAGAACTACATTTTACCTGCTAGCTATAACGAAATTTGATTGCTCTATAGCTGCCGCTGATCGGATAATTCAGCCTCTGAACTTTAATCTTCCTTTGAAACTATCATTTCCAATTATATATGACAAATACTCTTAAATCTTACCAGAATTTAAAAAAAGAGCTTCTCTTTTAGTCTTGTATCTACCAACTTAAAGTACAACCAATGTTAGTTGTGTAATAGCAAGAGAGTGAAGATAGGCCCGAGAGAAGACAGACCCTCTCTGGTACTCTCTGACTTAAGCAGGCTAGAGTGGGAGAACGTGTGTATATAAGCCGTGGAGCCAGTGGGAATCTATCTAGAGATATCTATCAGATTCAACCATACCTCGCATCGTGTCGTATCTCTACTCCCACCTTTTATTCTATCAAAGTCATTATAAAGTCCAGTGCAGTTTGCGTAAACTTATAGCTACATTATAACAGTGTCTTCATATCTCGTGTATTCAATCAAACCGAATTTCTCTCCTCAACAACTCCATTATATTGAAAAACCAGATATGAGACACTGTTATAATGTAGCTATAAGTTTACACAAACTGCACTGGACTTTATAATGACTTGGATAGAATAAAAGTTGGGAGTAGAGATATGATACGATGCGAGGTATGGTTGAATCTGATAGATAGCTCTAGATAGATTCCCACTGGCTTATATATACACGTTCTCCCACTCTAGCCTGCTTAAGTCAGAGAGTACCAGAGAGGGTCTGTCCTCTCTCGGGCCTGTCTTCTCTCTCTTGCTATTACAGTTGTAACTGTAGTTACATATTTCTCTAAATGCCAAGCTAAGTGTATAAGTACGGCTCTTTATAAACTTTTTTTCCCCAAAGATCACTTCCGCTAGTAAATGTCAAGATATAATCTTTATCAGTATTTAATTAAAAACCAAGTATGGCATTCTGAAGATGGAAGTGGGCATAGCGAGTGGTTTTAGGGATCCTGACCTCCGTACAGGAAGCCCCGCCTGACACAACTGACTTACACTGTCACTACTCCCAACTTCCACATGTTAGACATAAGGCCAGCAGTGGTTGCTGAGGTGTGCAACTGATTAGGTATTGTGAATACCAAAATCTTGTTGTTGGCTGGTAGCACGGAAGGTGTCTTCGATCTTGAAGATGGTGATAGAATGGGGCGTCCGTCCACTGTCCTTTTTTCCTTCAATGTAGATACCTGCGGTAAGGGAAGCAGACGATTCTTGTTGCCTAACCCTTGGGTGGCTTCGTTTGAAGATACGACCTTGGCATACCTTGCGGATAGCAGGGAATTAATCTGACGTATGATTATTCCATCACACAATTCTCATTCACAAATACACATGTAATGACATGGCAAAGTCATAGCAATGTCAAACCTTCACAATAATAACAAAGAAAGAATAATTTACCACTGTGATCTAGCCAGCTGCCTGACTTCAAGACAAGGCCGCGGGCAAACAAACAAACCAAGGGTAAATACCCTTACATCAAAGCAAGCACCGCTAAGGCTGGCCACTGACCTAAATCGGTGGTCACCAAACTAACCAAGGTCGCACAAGGTCGCACACTAGGACAGATGTCTTGGTGTGAGTGTGGCCAACACTAATATATAAACTTCGCCCGATTGGAAGAGGGGAGGAATATACGATTATACTTCAATACGTCTTCATATACGAGCAGCAGTTTACGCGTCCCTATACAGTTTTTATTTATACTTATTACTTTAGTTGTGCATCTTAGTTCATTTATCTTAATCATTCTAATTTATTAGTTATTTATCTTCTATTTATTTCTAAGTATTTCTTGTTAATAGTTACCATTTTTAACGTTTAAATTATTGTTCAAATACAGTCTATTTTTATAAAATCCGTGTTAATACTTCGAGCACTAACTTCCAAAAATCTCTAAACTAACTTCCGCCCTCTTCAAGACATCTACTACATACCTCAGGAATCACATTAAACGATTCCTCTACATCTTGTAGTATCACGGTGGGATCAGATCATCCAATAAACGATTCCACTACACACATAATAAATTTGTGATTTGTAATCACCCTTTTCTGACAACACAATAAAATAACTACCACTTCCGTACACAATAAAGTTGTGGGCTATTTGTATGACATAATCAGGACAGTGCTTGTTAATTCGTGAAGTTTTTGATGATATCAATAACTTTTTGGAGGATCCGTTTTTAAAATTTGTGGCCAGAGTAAGTAAAAATGTGTAAAGTAGGCTGCTTTGTATTCAATCAAAATCAGGTTTTTCTTCTTTTTTTCGGGGCAGAGGAATACACTTTACAACACTACTCTTTCATTTTATACATTACAATCCATGATCGCTTAAGTAGTATTTTAAATCAGATGCTTAAACTGGAAATAAAACTATTTAGTGCTCCATACTAATAATAAGATTCTAAAACAACTCCTGCAATTAGTTTAGTTAAGTTTAGAAAGTAATCTAAGTAAGCTGGACCTCAACCTGTCTATTTCAGAGCTTCCCATGAAAGTTTTTATGGGAAGGCTGGATCTACGCAGAACGGCTGCCACATAGTCGTATTGATCTACTTATTACACGAACCCCATATTCATTCCATATCACAGGCCCCATGAGAACCATACCAAATTCAGGAAGATATTCCCTACGCTATGGTCGCACTCCCGAAAAGTTCGTTCCAATAGGATGGAACAGAAACCAATTAATGAGATAAAAATCACCTTAAATTTCCATTTCCCAATCTTTTAATACGGTTCCCTTTCTGTACCAGATACTATCCCATTACCCTCAACTCTTGAATGTGCTTAGACATCGCCACGATTGCTATGGTTTGTTGTCCAACCAAAGTTACAGCCACAAGACCCATGAAGTGTTTTTAGTAAATTATGTGTATATTTTACAAGCATAATAGAAATAAAATCAATGATGAATTTCTTAGTAAGAGAAACAAAAACTCTTCTGGGGCCAAGTTTTCAGAAGTGTCTCCTGAATGTGCTGTTGTTAAAATGCCTGAAAACCACTTTTTTTTATCATTATTTTGTTTGGAACAGTAGTTTTTGTTTATTTGTTTGTTTTTTTTAGTTTTTTTTAAAAAGAAGGAATGAAACGAAGAGAAAATTGTAAAGAAATAAATTAGGTAAATAATGACATCGACAGCATGGATTTATCTTCTTAGTTGATTAATGTATCTCTTTCCATTAAAGGAAATGCCTAAATTTGAATATTTGTATCTATAGATAAGGCAACGTGATTTTTCATTCGTTTCGAAGGATTTTTAACAATCTATCAATATTCATAATATTATTATTTTATTTTTTTAACAAATTTTTTATTTTTCAATATTTTACATTTAAAAAATTGCAAAAATATGTACGTCTTTATACAGGGTACCCCAAGGTATATGGATAACGACTTTTTCTCGGAAACAAAGATTGCTAAAAAAACTAAAAAATACGTGTCTCCCCGTAGTTTTTTTATTAGAAAACCAAATTTAATTTGCAAATTTGTTTTGGTGCTTCCAGAAGCGAGCTACAGGCATTCTCAAATGGGAAGGTGTGATTTTTATTTAAGAAATAGATTCCTCAATTTTTTGTAAGAAAAATTTACTTGAACGGTTTTTTTCCTGAGAGTGATATTTTACAAGTTATGAATGAAAACATGGATTCTTATAAGAAATTTCAAAATGATATTAAAACGGTGATTTGATTGAATAAGAAGAAAAGTACTATTTTATTATAAATTTTACTCCTCATTAATTACAGTTCTTGCTCGAACTGGCCCCCACCATTAGAGATGCATACACATGCTTTTTCCTGCCAATTCTACCTTACGACCAAAGAAAATATTGTAATATTATGGTGAGATGTGTGTGTAGGTAGCTTGTGGCGTGAGCGTTTTAGTGAAAAGGGCTTGTAAGTACGATGGAGATAGAAGTATTAAGAATAATTACGAACACACTGGTAGATTAAATGAACTATATTATCTTTAAGAGAAATTTAGTACTTTGAATATCACAAGCAAAACTTATAATAAATTCTTATAACTCAATACTGGTATTAGCTCTGTTGCTTTCACCTTGATTTCTAGCACAAGTCTGTCCTTAAAATATCTCTTCTCTTTGTTTCTTCAATTCCTCCCCTGTGAGGAGAAGGGGTAGTACAATTGCCATAATTGTTCTTGAACCGTACGAGTAACTGGACTTGTGTACCTGGTCTTGTTCTTTTGCAAGGGAATGTCAATCTTTTTCTTAATTTTGATTTATTTAAAATTTAATATTATTTCAAGTTTCTTGCATCCATCACAATATCTGCAATGGTGGAGGCCAGTTCGAGCAAGATCTGTAATTAATGAGGAGTAAAATTTATAATAAAATAGTACTTTTCTTCTTATTCAATCAAAAAACCGTTATAATATTATCATTTTGAAATTTCTTATAAGAATCATGTTTTCATTCATAACTTGCAAAAATATCGCTTACAGAAAAAACTGTTCAAGTAAATTTTTCTTACAAAAAATAGAGGAATCTATTTCTTAAATAAAAACCACACCTCCCCATTTGAAAAAAATGAAGTTGGCGCCTGTACTCACTTCTTGAAGCACCAAAACAAATTTGCAAATTAAATTTGGATTTCTAACAAAAAAACTACGGGGACACGTATTTTTTAGTTTTTTTTTCTAGCTATCTTAGTTTCCGAGAAAAAGTCGTTATCCATATACCTTGGGACACCCTGTATATACGTAATAAAGATTAATGATGGAAAAACAAAAAAAATAAAAGAAATCATATATTAATAAAAAATGTCAGATTAAAAAACAGCAATGTCACACAACATTTTTAGTTAAATTTCATTCTTGTATAAAAAGAGGAGACAATGTTGACGTCACTTTTTCCATATTATATATACCCTCTTTTTCTAACGGTTATCATATATTATTTTCTTATTCAAAGTATTAGTGTGTGTGTGTGTGTGTGTATGTGTAGAGAGGGAGGGGAAGAATTGTATTCCTCATTGTGCACAGTCGTTGCTGTGCTAGATGTAATAACAAACAGACCATGGTGAAAATATAAGGAAAGCTTTTCTTGACAAGGCCAAGTGAGGTAGCTGAAAGTCATAAATTCACGTGTCTGAAATTTAATCAAACAGGTTGATTCTTGGCCCATTCTTTTATTCATGGGTATGGTAAAGTAGATGGAAGATGGGTTAGGAGTAGAGGATGTACGAATAATATTCTGAGAGGTTAGGCAAAAAAAAAAGAAAACAGAGAGAGATAGTAGAAGGAAGTAGGAAAAAAAACGACTGGTGATGATCATAAGAGGTAGATCAGTGATATAGCTTGAGGTCAACAGTATTCATAGGGTTCCGCTTTGAAGAACACCACCCCTAACATGTTCTTACAGCTTTGGACCTTTGCCCATTAATGTCTTCTTCGTCTCACATTATCATTACTTTCTAATTCACTATTATACATGGATATAAATAAAATGTGAACGTCCTAATTTGTCATCATAGTTTTTACTTTATATATAGATTGTAATTTGTTATGTCGTAACTAATATTATCTACACTGGCATCATTAGCAAAAATTTTGTAACAAATAGTGTTCATATATTTCAAGTTGGGCATATTAGCCAGAATGTTTTTTTATACTTAAAACAAAATATATATAACTGCATTTAATATCATTAACAATTTTATTACTACATAAACTTGGCTAATAAATTAGAAAGTTCTTCAATTTAGCTAAGATATTTAAAAAAAGTTTATCCTGAATTTAAGCCATAAAAACTATGACGAGAGAAAATGATAATTATAAAGCTATTTATTTGGTCCCATTATTAATTTTATTTAAAAAAAAAAAAGAAGGAAAAAAGTACTCCACGTTTAGGAGGTAAAATAACTTAGGATTATCAGATTCTAAAATTTCCCTGTAAATCAAATTTAACATGTTGAGCGCTCTGGAGGATCGCGATATTGACGACGGTTGATTTTTCTCTTCAACCCATGTAATTTCATTACATTTTGATCATTGTATTTTTGTTTTTGTTTATTTTGCTATAAAGTATAAAATATGCACATTATTGCTAGAAACGTTGATATAGTTAAAAAAAATCTGTTTTAATTAGGAGATAATCCGTGTCTCTCATGTCGGTGGTCACTGTAATGGAATCGTTTATTGTGATTCCTGAGGTATGTAGTAGATGTCTTGAAGAGGGCGGAAGTTAGTTTAGAGATTTTTGGAAATTAGTGCTCGAATTATTAACATGGAATTTATAAAAATAGACTGTATTTGTACAATAATTTAAACGTGAGTAATGGTAACTATTTACCAGAAATTGAAATAAATAGGAGATAAATAACTGATAATTTAGAATGATTAAAATAAATGAACTAAGATGCACAACTAAGGAAATAAGTATAAATAAAAACTGTATAGGGACGCAGAAACTGCTGCTCGTATAATAATCTTGAAGACGTACTGAAGTATAATCATATAATCATGCCCTCTTCCAATGGGGCGAAGTTTATATATTAGTGTTTGCAACACTCACACCAAGACATCCGTCCTAGTGTGCGACCCTGTGCGACCTTGGTTAGTTTGGTGACCAGCGATTTAGGTCAGTGGCCAGCCTTAGCGGTTGCTTGCTTTGATGTAAAGTATTGACCCTTGGTTTTGTTTGTTTGGCCGCGGCCTTGTCTTGAAGACAACAGCCGGCTAGGCCACTAGTTATAAATTATTCTTTCTTTGTTATGTGTTGGGAAGGTTTGACATTGCTACGACCCTGCCATGTCATTACATCACATTTTCCTAAAATAAGCAATTCTGACCATCGGGGTCGTGGGATCACGCGATCGACCATACCCGCGCCCTGATCACCGAGTATTCTCACGCGTATTTTTATTTTTTTTTTTACTTTCTCTTACTCCTAGTAAGAGCATATTCACTTACAGTTATAATTATGAGAGATGATGAGAGAAAATTAAAGAGAGATAGACTTAGAGATAGGCAAGTGTATGGTATGTAGACTGGATGTTATTTGTTGGCTGGTAGCATGGAAGTGTCTTCGCTCTTGAAATCGGTGATAGAAATGTGGCGTCCAATGTCCTTTTTTCCTTCAATGTAGATTAGATTAGATTCTTTGGGGGGGGATTGGCTCTTCAGCCTGCGCAACCGCAACTCCCGTGGGGCTATTGTGGCACCCCCTAAGTTGGAGACCCTACACCCGTCCTATCCTTCATCGAACTGTGGAGTCTGGGGAGATCTCCTCAGGTGGTCAATTAGAGCTTGGATATAAATAAAATGTGACGTCATAAATTGTCATCATAGTTTTACTTTATATATAGATTATCATTTGTTATGTCGTACTAATATTATCTACTTAGTAAGAGGAAGTATTGTAACTATGTCAAATTTCTCATTATCCAGTTTTCACCGGAAATAACCATTGTGAGATCCCATGAATCGAAAAAAATGGGTTTTTAGCAAATGGTTTGTGTGTGTGTGTGTGTGTGTGTGTGTTTGTGAACAGCATGGTTGAAAAATGAAAAGTCGCAGATACGAGTTCAAACTTGATATACTGTTTGGGTATCACCATGGGATCCGACGATACGTTATCTGTCAAAATTCCTCAACCGGAACTATCACTTTACTGAATGTTTTTTTTTTTTTTTTCATTTTTTTGTAATTTTCTTTAAACCTTTTATATGAACTACACATACAATTATCTATAATTTTTATTTGAAAAATTTCTCCGGTAAAATTCATTTAAGGGTACTTTTGGAAGAAAGGTAGGGGGTTAAGATTTTCCTCTAAAGTGCTATTTCAGTTTATTACATAATACTAATCATACAAATAATATTAATAAGAATTAAATATGTTGTTCAAAATTCCGAGTTTGAAGAAAATCAGATAACCGGATGTGAATTTTTACTAGAAAGAATTTTTCAATTTTCTGCTATTTTTCGAAAACAGCTCCAACGATTTTCTTTAAACTAAATATGTGAACTACAACATTTATTTGAAACATTTCTCCGGGTAAACTAATTTAAGCGAGCTTTTGGGGGAGGGGGAGGGTTATGTTTGCCACTAAATTCCTATCTTAGTTGATTAGACAATTCTACCATTTAAACAAAATTAATTAGAAATAAATTGATTGCCAAAATTCCGAGTTTTAAGAAAATTAGTAAACTGGAAGTATGTTTTTACTGAACAGTTTTTGTGATTTTCTCCATAAAAATACGGACGAATTTCATTAAATTTGATATACTAAACTAATAATAATAACAATTGTCTTTATTTAGCACAGTGTATACATAGAATAATTGCATTATTAATACATTTAAAGACATACTCATGGCCATAGGCCGTCTGAGGGAGTCGTCTTTTAAATAAGCACAAAACCATTGACCATATAAATTACACAATATACAATATAAAGTACAATATAAATTACAGACCATAACACGATAAACAAACAAAATATCAAGGCATCTGAGAAACAGAAAATGATCTTAAACAAAACCAAAAAAAAAGGTAAACCATAGAATTAAGAATCATTAAAAATTGAATTGCTGGACTAATTCATATCTGTACTTCCAGGCCATTTTAACATAATTGACCAAATTGGGCCAATCATTCCCATTTAGATAATATAGAAGTTCCTCAAATTAAGTACAGTATTCTGAAAACATAAGATGCGAAATTCTTTCAGAATGGGGCATATGCAAATATAATGGTAGATATCCTCATCCTCCCGTCTATTGCACAGCGAACATAATTTTATTTCTTTATTAAAATAATATTTATTTAAGCAGATCAGTTCTGCCCTACACTTAAATATCCAACTAATTGTATTAGAGTCCATATGACTGAAAAAATAATTCTTGTTCTGATCCAGCTGTTTATATATAACATGATGAATACTATTCTGGGCTTTGACTTTGTAGTTATACATTAAATTTTCTTTTATTTTACTCACAATATAGCCTATTTTAATCTCTCCTGCTATCATTTCCTCCAATTTTATGTCATACAAATTACACAAATTTTCCCAATCCTTATACCAGAACAGTTTATTTTTTATAATAATCTTTGCTAGTACATGAGGTTATCTAACAGGGGGAAGAAGCAAGCACTTGCGAATGTATTTATAGTGAAGTCTGAATGAGTATAGAAATGTGGGCATTAGTTGTGTCTCCAGGTGCAGTATGAAGTCGGGCGTGTTCCAGGGCAGATTAAAACACTTTTTAATGAAAAATTTAAGCGGAAGTTCTACGTGTTTGTGCATTTGCGATCCGATATACTAAACTATAAAGTTTGTCAATTATAATTTTGATAACTGGCGTAAGAGAAAGTTTTGTGCATGTTCCAAAGTTGTCTGTTTTTTAGGACCTTTGATAGTAGTTCTACTGAGCCTGGGGATCACATTTTATTATGCAAAAACTCCGTAGATTAGTGGATCGATTGCCCAAAGTAGATGTTCGAATGACAATAACTCGATTAAGACATACTAGGGTCGTCTACGCGCTCATTTTTTTGATTAGAATTAACGTGTGTTCGTTCAGGTTTGATCAGCTTTCGTAATTACGCAGATGTACGACTAAAGCAGTGTTTCTTTCTTCTTGCCATGCAATCTTTCAAGTGTAAGTGATTTTTTTGGTAAATTATTTGAATTTAGTGACCTCAATTTTTTCTACAAAATTACAAGGACTATCTGAAATATTTGTATAATTTTTTTTATTTTTTTTTTTATAATTTTCATCCACAAAAATAGGAACAAAGCAGATGATAATTTTGTGGTAATATTTTATGATTAAAAAAATCCGGTCTTGGAAAGAATGAATATTTTGTCAAACTAGATTATTTCCAACTGGCTTAAGGGATTAGGATAGAATCTTCTAAGTGCAAACATTCTAGAGATTGAAATAATTTTTATAATTCCTGTCATTTCGACTTCTTTTTTTTTTTTATATATATAATTAAGGCTCTTTGGTTATTGTAAATTCAAATCTGTCTGGTTAAATTGCTTACATTCTATCAGAGACGCCAATGCTGACTTAATAGATAAAAAAAAAAAAATAAATAAATAAATATTAGAAACCCTATAATTAAAACTCGAATGACCAGAAGTGCCGTTTACTTTACCACTTTACTAAATTTTTTTTTTTTTTCACTTTTTCACGATTTTCTCAAAAATGGCTCCGAAGATTTTGTTGAAATATCATATATTCGTATAAACTAAACATACAAAGACCTACAACTTTTATTTAAAACGTTTCAAAATTAATTAGGAATAAATAGATGGCCAAATCTTATTTATTTATTTATTAACAAGCTGATAGGTGCAACACCTTTAGCCCCGGAGTTGTTACAAATGAAAAAAGAACTTAAAGTACACATTCCATGAATTAAAGTAATAAAATACAAATAATAACATAATACATAATAATACATATAAAAAAACAAATATATAATTGAGGTGATGAAAAACTAAGGAAGAAAAAACAAAAATAACCAGACCGGTACATAAACAAAAAAGGATAACCCGAATGACATCATTCGTTTATCAAAAAACTTTAATTTTTAAAGCCTCAGAAACATAGTTATAAACATCACACATTTGTAATTTAGACCCAATTGATAACAAAGTCTGGTACTGATGTTGGGGAGGTTACAAGGAATCAATATACTTTGCTAAGTAATATGTACGTAAAACTTGGTAAACGGGGCAGTCAAATAGAAAATGGATTAAAGAATCGGGGGCCAAGTCATGGCACAGACTGCCGATACTATTACTGTCAAAAACATATTTAATGCCATTACAGTACAGAGTTGCAATTTTAAGGTTTGCTAATCTTAACTGAAGTATAATCCTTAATAAATTAATTGAACAACTCCAATCTAAATAATTCTTTGTTAGGCCTAAGGCGCTTAAATTTCTGTACTGTGCATTAAATCTGCAAGTATCTACAACATAGTGGATATCTTCAATTATACACATAGTTTTAAATCTTAATATTAGATTCTTGAGCTCTCGTTTAATGACCCGTTGGTCCAAGGATCGTAAAATTTCTGCCGAACCTATAGGTGTTAAGAAGCTATTCAATTTAGATATCCAGTTATACTTACAAAAAGCACCATGTAAATGTTTTTGGTAAAGAACATCAAAGCAGATTCTGGGCAGTCTTCCTGAAGGCATTTTCAAAATTTTTAATAAAAAATTCAACATTAATTTAAAAACGGCAACTTTCAATGGGTTAAGTCCAAATTCTAATCTAATAAAACTATTAGGGGTGGACATATTAAGATTCGCTTTATAAATTGGAGCAGTACTTTCTCAATTTGATTAACATAATCAACTGCCCAAATCTGTCCAGCATATAACAAAGTTGAAGTAATAAAAGCATTAAGCAATTTCTTTCTAACTTTATTACTAGTTACTCGAGACTTCATTAGAATAGATGGCCAAAATTTCCGACTTTCAAGAAAAAATTAGTAATCCGGAAGTGCGCTTTTACTGAGCAATTTTTTTTTTTTAGGTTTTCGATGAATTTTATTAAATTTGGTACACAAACTATAAAATTTTTTCAATTATAATTTTGAGAATTGGAGTAAGAGAAAGTTGCGTGAGTGTTTCACACCAGATTTTTTTTTTTAAATTATGTGGAACGATTTTAACCTCAATCTTTACCTGGATACGACCTAACCGAAATTTTTTGCGAGTTATGCTCATAGACACACACACACTCATAGAGCAATTTAAAAAAAACAACAGTTTTTCAAATTGAGAGGACTTCAAAACATGTAACAACAAATTTGACATGAACGTAGTAAAAGTAAATAGAGAGATCTCTAGATAAATCTGTAACTATATTTATAATATATCATGGGAGTCATGGGTGTTTAGGAAATTTGGGCGCGGCAGATTTTGGCGAAAGACATATTCGAATGAGGACGTTCTAACTCTAAAGATCAAAGTGAATTTATGTACGTACATCTATCTATCTGTAAATGTCAAATATGTTTACATGCTAGCATTCACGGAAACATCCTATCCTTTTAATGAATGACTAATTCCTTAGTCAAAATTTTACACTTCGACTTTCCTTAGTAAGAATATGTACATGAATTTCATTGATTAATTTTAATAAAAAAAGTAAAGTTTAAAAAAAGAAAAAAAAGTTACAATTCTAAGTTAGTTACAAAACATTGATCCCTGGAATATCACTCACATTTACATAAAGTTTAAGTGACCACTAATCTGAACATTAAAAAAAAGAAAAAAAAACAAAACAAAACAGAGAGGTGAAATTTTTGTTACTGACAGACAGATTTACTGTTCAACCTCTTAAAAAAATATCAACATAATGGATCTTTGTTTTAGTGGTACTGCACAGTCCATCGCCATTTTACTAGTTCAACAGCAACGCTGTACGATGTATAGTTACACAAAAAAAAAGGTCCTTTGTCTCTTAGTCCCAGTCACAAACGGATTTTGACTGTCTATCTCTTGAACTGGGTTCTATGTATTTATGTTATATGTATAATATGTATATACACATATACACACAGACATTATATATTGTAAAAGAAGATGAGATGTGGTGGGGGGTGGGGGTGAGTTAGCGGTGTAGGAAAAAAAACTGTTAGTGAGATTTGGTTTTGACAGTGGTCTACACGTGTCCGTATCATCTAAATCAAGTGCGCCAACACTCCCTTTGTTTCATACTGGTATATACTACCACATACACTACCACCTCTCTAAACTAAACCCACTAACAGAGAGCAAAGACCACTGTGCCTGACGCTTGCCCATTTGTAATCCAGACAGCTAAGTTGTGACAACCTTGTATTTTACATTATTATACATTAGTTACTACTATTTATATTATCTATTTTATAATATATATATCTCATATTTAATTAATTTTTCTGTTTGTTTCACCATTGCTGATATTTACAATAATATATCGTATCACAAGCGAATCGTTGGATCTGTAGAAATAGTTGACTTCTTACATACATACATACATACATGTATATATACACATATATATACGTATATACATATATGTATATACATATATAATATACAGGGTATCCCAAGGTATATGGATAACGACTTTTTATCGGAAACTAAGATAGCTAGAAAAAAACTAAAAAATACTGGTCCCCGTAGTTTTTTGTTAGAAATCCAAATTTAATTTGAAAATTTGTTTTGGTGCTTCCAGCAGCGAGATACAGGCACCAACTTCATTTTTTTAAATGGCGGGGTGTGGTTTTTATTTAAGAAATAGATTCCTCTATACCTGAACGGTTTTTTTCTATGAGCGATACTTTACAAGTTATGAATGAATACATGATTCTTATAAGAAATTTCAAAATGATATTATAACTGTTTTTTGATGAATAAGAAGAAAAGTAACTATTTTACTATAAATTTTGCTCCTCATTAATTACAGACCTTGCTCGAACAAGGCCCCCACATTAGAGATGCATACACATGCTTTTTCCTGCCAATTGTACCTTACGACCAAAGAAATACTTCTGTAATGATGGAGGCCAGTCGAGCAAGATCTGTAATTAATGAGGAGTAAAATTTATAATAAAATAGTACTTTTCTTCTTATTCAATCAAAAAAAACCGTTTAAATCATTTTGAAATGTCTTCATAGGAATCATGTTTTCATCATAACTTGTAAAATATCGCTCAAAGAAAAAACCGTTCATGTAAATTTTTCTTACAAAAAATAGAGGAATCTATTTTTCTTAAATAAAAACACACCTCGCCAATTGAAAAAATGAAGTTGGTGCCTGTATCTCGCTTCTGGGAGTATCAAAACAAATTTGCAAATTAAATTTGGATTTCTTACAAAAAACTACTATTTTTTAGATTTTTTCTAGCTATCTTAGTTTCCGATAAAAAGTCGTTATCCATATACCTTGGGACACCCTGCATATACATACATACTTAACAAACGTTTGTATATTCAATGGACAAACACTAAGGAAACACAGTAGATCTTTTACGACTCAATGGATTTGACTTTTGCAGACACACTTTCTACACATCTAACATCTAAGAAAAAGTAATTTGTATCAGTTTGGTGGTTATTACAATACACTACAAAATATGTCCATTTAACGGCTTATTCAGCACGATAAAAGTCTCGCAATTAATGTTAAAATAATGTGTACTCACAGACACGACAAATTAAGTGTTTCCAACAACAATTTTTTTATTTTTAATTTAAGGTGCGTCATCATCGTCATTGGCGCCCGGAGCCTTGTCAGTGCATTGCCGGCCTCTGGACAGTGTTCTATCATTACAGACAACACTGTCCATCATCGAACAATGAGCTGTAGAAGCTCCTAGGAAGAAAAAAAATCTAAGGTAGCACAGCTGGACTCGAACGTGGGACCTCTGCGTGGTAGTCCGGTACGCTAACCACTTAGCTGTTCCCTTTCCTAACAACAATTGATATTGCAATTAATATAGTGAAAAACAGACAAATTTTCTTCATCTTCTTTTTTTCTGACATTTTTACTCATCTGCCCTAAGATAATTTGTTGCTGGTAGGTGGACCTAATTCTTGCTTAAAACCCACGGCATGCAGCACTTTGTTGAAGTGTTTGCATTATAGTCCAGAAGAGAGCGTCACTCTAAGTAACAGATTCCCAAAAACTCTATAAAATCAAATATTCCTGAGAAATATTTTCATATAAAAGTGAGATATTTATATCTGTCACTAGTTTCATTCCAATATTAAACAATATAATATAAAAGTATTTTAATGATCATTGATAATATTATTACATTATAAAGAAATATGGTGAGGATCGGTCAAGAAAAAAAAACAAACGTTTATGCCAACGTTCGACAGACGTTCCTGTTGTAGTGGAAGAAAGAAATGCAAAAATAATAGTTTTGAAAAATAGTTTAGTAAATTTTGATAATATTTAAGTGAAGCAGTTTTAGAAAACAATGAGTGAATTTACCCTCAAAAAAAGTGTATTTAGAGTCAGGTACTATAATATAAGGTGTTGTGGTGGTTGGTTCCGCAGAGCTGGAAAGCATCAGAGACATTTTCCGTGGTAGCCTGCTTCATTTTGTGGTCATCGACCGGTTTCGGGCGTTCGCCCATCTTCAGGATGCGTTCTTCAGACAGTGTGCCAACATAGACTCGTACAGAGACTTAGTTTCACACTAACTGAGTTCTCACTAACTGAGTTAGTTTCTCACTGACTTAGTTTCACACTAACTGAGACTCACTAAGTCTCTGTACGAGTCTGTGTTGGCACACTGTCTGAAGAACCCATCCTGAAGATGGGCGAACACCCGAAACCGGTCGATGACCACAAAATGAAGCAGGCTACCACGGTAAATGTCTCTGATAATATAAGGTCATTGCAATTAAAGAGACAAAGGCACAAGAACCCGTTAGGCCAACTCTTTTGTAAGAGAAAATCCCCCGGCTAGAGCAGGGCATTCTTGGGACAGTCTGCCTTCTGCTTTCAAACAATATAGTTTGGTTGTAGACACCGAAGTAGAACACTTGTTTTTTTACTCTTATAGCATCAGTGCATATTAATAAGCTTCTAATATCTTGCAAATAACTTGTAGTTATTATTTTAATAGAATATATTTATTGTTAGGAGTGGTGACTACTTTCTTATTTCTGATATTTCACTCTCTTAAACATATATACTTACAAGCCCCTTTACTAAACTGCTCAAGCCACTTCAAGCTACCGCTACACTACATCACACCAACAACATTTCACTACCTTTATCAAGGCTTTAATATATAGATAGATAGATAGATTCTAACGGGGGAATTGGCTCTTCAGCCTACGCCACCGCGACACCCCAAGGATCTATTGTGGCACCCCCCGAGTTGGAGACCCTCCCCCTATCCTGTCCTTTACCGGACTGTGGAGTGGGGGGGGGCTACCAGGTGGTCAATCAGAGCACCTGCCATCAGAGTCCTGCTTGCCTTAAAAGACTAAATAGGTCCGTGAGAGGGCCCTGGCTGAGGCTTCTTGGCGCCAGCTTCTCTTTACCAAAGAGGCGGTACCTTAGCCAGACCAGCTCCTCGCACTGACATACCACTTGCAGTGCCGTCTCCTCTTCCTCCTGACAAAACCTGCATAGGCTATCTGTTGCCAGGCCCATGCGATGCATGTGCTTATTTAATCTACAATGGCCAGTGAGAACGCCAACTACTACCCTTATGCCCACTCGGCCTAATTGAAGTAATTCCGCAGTTACTTGGGCGAGTGGCTATGGATAAACGTTTTAGGCCTGCCTCTAGCCTGGAGTTTTGGCCCACCATTCCCGTGGATCGGTCCTGCATCCATAGCTTAATGAATGCACTCCTGAGGCATCGGAGACACCACCTAACGCCCGATAGTGTTCTCATTGAAACCCCCGGGCCAGGCGGTCCGCCGCCTCATTGCCTCTGTGACCGAGTGCCCAGGTACCCAAACCAGGAAGACCTTATTATGGCTACTAATTTCCTTGAGTGCACCTAGGCTGTCCCACACCAGCCTTGAGCTGATCTCCCACGAGTCAATTGCCCGCAGAGCAGCCTGGCTATCCGAATATATGACGACTCTGGAGTTATACACTCCCCGTCTTCTTATTTCGGCGGCGCAGATAATAATCGCGACTAGCTCCGCCTCAAAGACCGTAGCTAGCCTTCCCAGGCTCACCGAGATATTACATCTCGGATGAGCCCCGTACACGCCGGCTCCCACTCCGTCACCCATCTTGGACCCGTCCGTGTACCACATAGATTCGCCTGTAATTGGCGGCCCATTCTTCCATGCCCCTCTGTCTAATATCAAGACTTTGAAGGGTTTTTGGAAGTCATACCTAGGAGTCATTATGTCCGTAGGCAGGCCCAAAATCGGGTCCGCCTCCGGCTATATATAGATATAGTCTTGAAGATGTGGAAAAAGAATTTTTAGCGAAACATTAAAACTTATATCATTTACAATTTACAGCACAGAAACATTAAAAAAAAAACAAAACAAAAAAAGTTTGTAGTTACTAGTTTTAAATCTCCTTTAGAAAATATTTTTTTCATTAATATGTTTTCTTTTATTTTAAAATTTTTACTCAGTTATCCTACTAAAAATAATAGAAGGGAGCAATTTATATATTAAGACAAATTTGTAACTACATCAATATAAAACAGACCATTCGCTAATTACATTTTTTTCATATTTTAAAAGAAAAAGTATTTCTAGTGGAAAAATCAAATTCGAAAATTTGATGTGACCGCAATAATTCTTCTTACCGCAGTAAGAGAAAGTAAAAAAATAATATTTAAATTAAATGTTCATAATAATAAACTTTAAAATAGCTAAAAAAAAAAAAACGAAAAGTAAATATATTAAATTAGTTTCCTTTTTATGTATTTAATCGATAAAAAAACTAATATTATATTTTTATTCATGTGAGACAATGGAAGTTAGGTTTGGTTAGGAAGTGTATATATGGAAAGTGGGGGAATGTTGAAGGATCAAGTAGGTGGATAACTCGGCCAACTATTATATATATATATTGGTGGCCCGGTCAACACTATTCATGATGTTATAGAGGCGCCACTATAAGAATGCGAGCTAAGAACAAAGATGATCATCCAGGAGGAGGAGGTCAGGAATAAGGAGAGTCCACAAGCCGTTGCCAGTGCATTACCCTGCCACTTCTCTGCCGTGACGACCACCACAATCATCCGTAAAGTCTTCACATCATAGTGTCTCTCTATACACCCCCCCTCGCTTACCATACTATCTCTGCTTCCTCACTACTTTCCCTTCCCCTTTCATTATTTTTTCATGTTATGACGAGTACGGCAGGAACTACTATGGTGGAAGAAGAAAGTGGGAATAAGAAACAAAAAAAAAAAAAAAAAAAAAAACGCTAGTGTGAAAATATGGTATCTCTGTATATTTTTTTTCTCCTTTTTTTCCATTTATCTGCCCTGTTGACAGGTAATTTTTGTTTCGGGTTGTAAAAATCGAATGAAATTTCCTGAATACTCTATTCTCTGCTCTCTAGATAAACTATCAGATAAAGCTTTACAAAACACCTATGCAACCTTCATAAATTCCACAAAGAAAGAAGCGTTATTATACTATATCCAGTAGGCAAAATATAAACTGAGAAAATTAATATTGAAGAAAAAAAAATATAGGTATTCCATATTGTAAGTAATATATTAAAAACAAGAAGTGCAATAATCTTATTTAATTCAAGTTAATTGAGATTTATACTTCTCCTATTTGTTGTAATTAGTAAGTTTCGAAGTAATGGCCACATAAGAAATAAATGTCATGATTCACTAGAAGTAATTAAAACATCTGTGTAATACATAACTAAATATAAATAAAAAGAAAAGCAGTCACAGTAACTTTTTTTAAATTTTATATCCCTTTGGACATCCAATACGAAAATAGTTATTATATAAGGGAATATAAGGGAATAAACAGTCCTGTTGTGAAAATTCACGACAACGGACAAGCACTGAAAACGTCATGCCGCTGCTACCTGCCTACCAGCAGGCTAACCTCGGCGCTATACGCACCTCCAACCAGTTCTTTCTTGCCCACTTATCATCAAGTTTACTGCACTCAACGGAAGAATGAGCAATGTTCTACACGTTATCAAAAATTGTATAAAAGCCCGGCAATTCCAGGATGCAGTGAATTCTACCGCATCAAGTTCATCTACCGGGAACACTAGATTCAAACAGTTTGAATAAATTACATACTCTGAAAGCTTTTGAGAAATCCCTCCTTTCAACAGGTACTCGAGAGATATCTGTGGAGTAACTAATGAACTAAGCTTGTTATTTCTACGCACACACAGTCCCTCCTAAAGGTTATATTCTTTCAATGGTTGGGATGAATTTAGAAAGAGATAAGGTTATGTCGAGCAGCCAAGCTGACGGGAAATCCCAAAACACAGCCCAAGTACTATGGACCAATGGTGGTAACAGCAGTTCGTGGAGGAGATTCCTATACAGTGAGTGACCTAAAAGAAAAAGAAGGACGACGGTTTGCTACATCCGTTCATGCCAGCGACATGAAGTTATGGAAACCAACTACTGACGTTGAAGAAGACGGAGATCAAGGGAAAGAGTCTGAAATGAACCAAGAAGACGAAGTCGAGGAAACTGAAATCCCTCCCCTCTCTAAATGGTTAGGTTTCCCACACTTGCGACAGTTTCTATCCTTTGAAGGTACCGGGCAATCTTTAGAAATGTGGCGTATTTTCCCACACGCATAACACTTGGGTGCTGCTCTTTCTCGTCGCCCCTCCGCAATTGCTCCACCACCTTCAGTACTCTTGATTCTCTGAAAATCTCTTTTCTCCAATCCTGTAATTGATCTTGAACTTGCATTACTCTCAATCTTCTGTGAGCTTTCACGTAACGACTTATTTCTCACAAATTTCTGATCACCATGTGTACCCCAGTTCTTCCTAATTCTTTGTAACCTGGTTCTATTGACTCTTTCGAAAATTTCTATTGAATCCCTTAATTCATCTTCATCGTGGTGAATCACACTTAGTAAATGATCACACAATTCTTTGGACCAAAGACCCTCAATCACTTGTAATTTAATTTCCTTAAATGAAAGTTTTAATTCTTTACACATTCTTATCTTTTCTTGTAAATAATCTTCTGTGTCTTCATCTTTTGCTTGAGTTCTTTTTAACATTTCCCACCTAGCACCCGTATCAATTTCACCTATATAAATTTTACCAAATTTATTCTCAAATTCATTCCAAGTTTTAATATTTTTTGAATAAAACCAGTCTTTAGCAAGGCCGGTCATACTAGCTCTAGCCGCCTCCAGTTTAAATTCACTAGGCCAATCATGCAATTTTGCTATACTATTCACAGCTGATAACCATGCCTCAGCTTCATGCCGTGCCAGTTTACCATTAAATATTAAAATATTATTTTTAAAATCAGGAATAATTTTAAATTCTTTTGTCTGAGATACGCCTAGCTTTTTAATTAAAGTTTCATTTTGCTCCAATATTTTTAACAGAATATGGTTATGACTCGTGAAATCGATTTTTGAATTTACATCATCTTTCTCGTCACTTAAATTGTCACAGTCATCCGAATTCTCCTCAACATCAGAGAAAGTATCTATATTATTCAGTCTATGATATATTCTTTCTGAAACTTCTTCAATTGATCCTTCACACTCCAGTCTAAGAAATTTACAAATTGTAATTAACTCCTTTAAAGAAAAATTTAATGCAACTTCCTCAATCTTATTTTTAAAATCTTCGGAGCCTGTATCTAAATTAAATCCTTTAAATTTTCTAAGGCGATATCTATTCTGCCTGTCACCTTCGTCATTAAAAATTAACCTGTGCAATATCTTTATGGTTTTTGTTGGAAATTGGGAGATATTTTTACTCAACCATGGGATATCTTCCATCTTCAAGCAATTTAAAATAAAGAATATGTATAAACCAAAATACTGCTTACCGCAAACTGATATATCCTGAATGATATAAACTAATCCCACTTCTGAATTTTTGTTATAAATTTGATTAATTTATTTTACCAAAATTCTATATTTTTATTATTTATACAATTCAAACACAAACGACAATAAGCTGAACAATAATTTCAGTGAGTTTTTTATTAAACACATAAGTTTTAACATATAAAGTCACAAAGTTTCTTATTTTCGCAAGCCAACCTTACACACAGTAAACATACAACACTTACACCTCCATCTTGCCACTGCCATCTACTCCTACATAAACTAAATTAAAATCGCTTACACTTCTAAGAAGTTTTAACACTCAAATGTAAAGTTAGTAGGAAAATGGTTGATGGTGGTGAAGGGGAGATGATAATGAGAAACAATACATCAAATTTGCCATATATATGCTAGACTCAATAGCTTAAATACCAGCCGCCAAGCGCAGGTCAACTATCTATTACGTCCTATGTAATGTACTGGCTGCAATCTCTCACCTAGATTGTCACTTGTGGTATCAGAAATTGAATAAAAAGCATTACATATAAGCAGGTGATGGTGTTCTCTTAAATATGACTGAATTGTATGACAGCAAACTCATTCTCAACCCCCTAACAATGGTAATAATAGCAGTAAACATTAAGCCAGGATCCCCAGAACCATCCACAAATCAATTTTCTTGGAGAAATAGTTCAACTATAAGAATAATAATGTATTTTAAGTAGTTCTAATAAAGTCTAGAGAAAATTATTAATGAATTTTGATAAAGCGTCATTCTAGAAAACTAATCAGTAAAGCTTTACTTTCGTTTGGTGATTTTGACCGAAAGAATGCGTTAGTAGTACCTAAACCAAATATGAAGTTTGAGCTTTCTGCGATTTTTTTTTAATTTTTGAAATATTTCGCGCACAGGATTCCATTAAAATATGATTCATTTCTCCATAAAATCATCAAGATGAAAACTAAAAATGCTGATTAATATCTAAATTTAATGATTCATTAATACAGCCCGATTGTGTAAAGAATACTTTTTAAATCTTATAAGAACATAAACAATACCAAGAAATTCTGAGAGGGTTTCGTTCCAACATATAATTCACTGAAAACAGAGATAATAATAATGCCAGTTGACACAAAACGTAAAGTATATAAACTGACAGATATAGATGGAAGTAAAATGGAATGTTGGGTGATAAACATTGGGCTCCCTTAACAATTCCGGAACCCTCTCTTACTGATATAGTGAGAATATGATGGACCTCTGCTGAGGTCAAAAGTGGAGTTCTGTGAGCACAATTATGAATACTCCCTAGTTGTAGGAAGATGGGGGTTTAGAAGATTGAGCGAAGGGAAGTGAAGAAGAACGTTCAGTATTGACAGATGCCATGAATTGTACCGTCACAGAGAAAAATCCAATATAGTCATCGTACTGGGAGGACAATGAAGTATTAGAGAAGGACAATGTTGGGTCGGAGGCAAGGTATAGAGGACATAGCTCACACAGGATCACCAAGGAAATTTCTCCTTTATTTAATACACATTAAACACGTTCTTTCAGATATATAGGCATCTACCTTACTACTGTTAGCAGTCTTTCTTTATATCTCTTCTCTTCAAATACTTGAATGCGTTTACAATATTTACTTATTGATTGTAGAATACTTCTTTCCTACAAATCTATATATACATTCCGTTAATAATTTTGGTATAGCAAATATTAAATTTTGTAAAATTCAAAAATGTCTTCTTCTGTGACTAATGTCTACTTTCTTTTTCAACTTCATAAATTTCAGTAGATTCATTTTTGTACAATATAAGAAGGTTAAGAAATTGTTTGA